>PVKA01052820.1:0-11516 GCA_004027165.1 Ctenomys sociabilis
AGCAGCAGTGTGGGGGGTGACAGCGAGTGCCTGCAGCACGAAGGAAGTGCCCATGCTGTCCCCACTGAGGCACATTTTCCCCTGAGGGAAGTTTGGTGGTGAGGTTTCTGAGACTCAGGTGGGTCTTCCCACCTGGACTCCCGGTATGATTTTTCAGCCTGCCTTCTGGGGACTTAGGGACACATCTGTGCCCCTCAGGGCATCATCTTTGTGCTTTGCCTCCCATCTGAGAGAGTTCTTACTAGTCACAGCTGGGGTAGGAAGAGAAAGAAGGTGGCAGCCTGCACTCCAAAGTACTCCCTGTCTGCAGGGTAGTAGGCCTCATAGGGTGATATGCATTCACTAGGCACAAGGGAGAGGACCCTTGGATAATAGCAGTGTGCATAGAGAAACTGAGTAGGTGGGGGAAGAATTTAAATGTGCCCCATAAAATAAGCCACCTCTACTCCCTATCCTCGTTGGCAATTCAGACTTCCCTAGAGTCTTTAGGAAGGTCACTGACCTATCTGGTAACCTCACAGGCTGGAGGGACTGCTAAGTGCAGTTGTAGAAAGTGACAATATAAGAATACCATCAATCAATCAATCAATCCAGAAGAATGAATAATGGAAGACGGAGATTTTTGGAAATTTTTCAGACTTCCCATACTTGGGCCCTCGAAAACTAGTGGCAGAATGTTGTGGTACCCCCAAAATGTATCAGCTGCCCTGGCTGAAAACACCTTACCAGGTGAGAGCACTAGGGTAGTGGGGGGCCCAGCCTCAAAGCCCGCCCCCCCAGGAATCCTCAGTTATACTCTTTGGGGACGCCTGGATCATCTCATTTCAGAACTCAAAGCCTAGCTCTCAAATTCTCTGGTCTAAGGTTTTAGAGCAAGGTCAGCTCTATATTTAATGGTCGAAGAGTTAATAATTTAGAATTCACAGAATTCGTAGTTGCTCCAATTCTTAAACAAATAGGTAAAGTGTTCCAGCTGGGTGAGATGGATTTGGGCCCTGTACTGAAGTTTTGGATTCTAATTACATGTTATATATTCTATGATGCTAATGTAAAAGGATTACATATATTATATGATTGTGCTATTCATGGGTCTCGTACAGTCTTATTCCTTGGCTTGGAGGTTCTGGGGCCAGGGAGAGACGGCAACAAAAGTCCTGGATGTGGTCAGGAGAAGCTGTGGGCACTGGAAGGCCTTGTCAGGTGGGTGTCAGGCCTCCCTGCTGAGCCCCAGCGTGACCTCCTGGCTCTCCCTCCTGCTCTCTTCTCCGCAGGGTGATGGCTGTGGATGTGGGCCCCTGGAATGACACCAACAATGATACCTGGGATGGGGATGAGCTGGGCTACAAGTGCCGCTTCAACGAGGACTTCAAGTATGTCCTGCTGCCGGTGTCCTACGGCGTGGTGTGTGTGCTCGGGCTGTGTCTGAACGTCGTGGCGCTCTACATCTTCCTGTGCCGCCTCAGGAGCTGGAATGCCTCCACCACGTACATGTTCCACCTGGCTGTGTCCGATGCACTGTACGCGGCCTCCCTGCCCCTGCTGGTTTATTACTATGCCCGCGGTGACCACTGGCCCTTCAGCACCGTGCTCTGCAAGCTGGTGCGTTTCCTGTTCTACACCAACCTCTACTGCAGCATCCTCTTCCTCACCTGTATCAGCGTGCACCGGTGCCTGGGCGTCCTGCGCCCTCTGCGATCCCTGCGCTGGGGCCGGGCCCGCTATGCCCGCCGGGTGGCATTGGCCATTTGGGTGCTGGTGCTGGCCTGCCAGGCACCTGTGCTCTACTTTGTCACCACCAGTGTGCGTGGGGCCCGAATCACCTGCCATGATACTTCGGCACCTGAACTCTTCAGCCACTTTGTGGCCTATAGCTCCGTCATGCTGGGGCTGCTCTTTGCGGTGCCCTTCGCCACCATCCTGGTGTGTTACGTGCTCATGGCTCGGCGGCTGCTCAGGCCAGCTTATGGGACCACAGGAGGGCTGCCCCGGGCCAAGCGCAAGTCGGTGCGCACAATCGCCCTGGTGCTGGCTGTTTTTGCCCTCTGCTTCCTGCCTTTCCACGTCACCCGCACGCTCTACTACTCCTTCCGCTCACTGGATCTTAGCTGCCACACTCTCAATGCCATCAACATGGCATACAAGATCACCCGGCCACTGGCCAGTGCCAATAGTTGCCTTGATCCTGTGCTCTATTTCCTGGCTGGTCAGAAGCTTGTCCGCTTTGCCCGAGATGCCAAGTCACCCACAGACCCCACCCCCACCACCCCAGCTCACCGCAGGCTGGGCCTCCGTAGGTCTGACAGAACTGGCATCCAGAAGGGAGATGTGTCAGCCAGCAGTGAGGACTCTCAGAGGACAGAACCCCCGGTGGCTAGAAATGAGAACACTAAGGACATCCGACTCTAGGACTTGAGCCCCATGGGCTTCTGCAAGTTTATGTGGAGGAGCTGTCGGGACCATGGCTCATTCAAATGGAACAGTGTTCCCAGATATGGACCAGCAATGACATTGTCACTAGCAGAGGCTGAGGATACTCTTTCCCTGTGGCCCAGAAAGGCGCCCGGCTCCAGATTCCCCAGTCATCATTTGTATGAGTGAGTGGAGAAAGGGAAGTGTTCAGGTCCCATGCAGAGAGATGGCTCTTCCTGTCATGGCACCTCTGCACCATAGCAGAGGTCCAACCTGATTCAGGCCCAGAGAGGAAGATCACTTATCAAGGCCACACAGCAGAGTATGGGCTTGAGCTAGCTAGAGTGGGGGCAGAGTCACAGTTTGACCAGAGGACCCTGAAAGGGATCTGGGATGGCACTTAATGCTACAGCGGCCTCAGCTCAGAGATGTGCCCCAGCCTACGAGATGAGCATCTGGGGCTGACAGCACATACCCATCTGGAGGCTCCCCTGGGCTGGGACCCAGTTTGCGACTGTAACATCCTAAAGGTTGTGCTGCTTGGTGAGCTGTGCTGTGGTGTATGGCCAGAGGGTGGGGACACAGCCTAGGAAGCTTTCCACCTGTCTTCTGCCACCTACCTTCCCACTGGATGCTGCAGGGTAGTCTATTAGGAATCCCTCTCCAGATCCTGGGTATCTCCCCACTTTAAAGTCAGTTGGCTTCTGTCTCTGTCTCTGTGTGAGGCAAAGAAGACTCAATCCTAGGGTTCCCCAGTTTTGGTGACAGCCAGTAACATTCTGGTAAATGTTAGACTGGACCTTCAGGGGCATTGAGGAACCCTTTGTTTGTAGCATTGCCTATTGCCATTCCTGCCATGGCCAATTTCAAACCATCAGCGCAATGTCATCTGTTTGCAAAATTCCTGAAAGTTTTAACAACTGGCTTTTGAAAGCAGGCATACATTACTGCAGTGTGCTACTGGGTCAGGTTGAGTGCTTTGGGCTAAGGCCATAGGTGGAAGGAAGGCTTTCTGGACTGAGTACTCCTATAATGGGGCTTCTGAGAAAGGCAGTGTTCCTAAGAACACTCAAGTGAAGGACACAAGAGCAAGGGAAGGAGGCTGGGGAGCAGGTGTGTGGAGACAACAGCAGGCTGGGCAGCTGTCCAGGCTCAATTCTGAGATGTTTTCTCCTTGCCCTGGTTGTGAGGTTTGTTTTGTATGAAGTATATGTGAGTAAGACTCACTTCTCTCTCCACTCAGTCCTAGGCCTGGGAAAACCTCAACTTTTAGGCATGCCATTTGCAATTCCAGCCAGGTCAGGGGTTAACATGGGAGAAGTGGACTCACCTGTGGCCAGTGCTGGACCTGGCCAGGACTGCTCTGGACCAGTTTGTGGAGCTTAGCTGAGTAGAGCTCAGCCCTGGCCTTCAGGCAGGGATAGGATGAAGCTGACTGGCTTTGCTTTTAACCTCAGGGCAAGTACTCCTGTCCCTCTGAGTGAGCCTTGCCCTGTGAACCCACTGCTCTAGAGGTCTCTCTTTACCCATGTCACCTCTTCTACCTGCCTCCTATGGCAGGTCCACCATTCCTGCTTTACTTTATCAAAGGCAAGGAATCCATCCCCAGGAGTTGCTCTGTTCATGTTTTGTGGTTATTGTTTTGTAACAGGGGTTTACTATGTTACCCTTGCTGGCCTAGAACTATAGAGCCTAAGAAATTATCCTGCCTCAGTCCTCTGAGTCATTGGCACTACCAGTGTATGGTCCTTTTATTAGACCTTGGTTCCACAACTCCCTCAGATGACAGGGACTCCTCACAGGCCATATTGTAAGTGATCTGCATTATGTAATTCGGGTGGCTTGTTTGATGCTCACCTCCCATATTCTGTGTTCTATATTCTGTTAATGTAGCTAGAGTCCCTCAGAGCTTTCATGGGAACCCCCTCTTACAGGGTGTCCTGGGTCTTTCCTGCAGGCCTGAGCTTAATTCTTTCCTACCAGTTGCTGCTCAGGAAGCCTCTTCCCCAGAGCCTCTTCCCATGTGATAAGTTCTGATGGCCAGAAGTGTAAAAGCTGGGCTCTGATCCTCTCAGCTCTGCTAGGACTTGAAGGCAGGGACTTTAGGCCCTCCAGTATACAGCTGTAGCTGGGGAATGGGCTGTGGCCACCACAGGCCAAGTTCCTTAGTCCCCATTCCTGTCATGTCCTGCCTCCTAATCTTCCCGCAGCTGCCTACAGACCCTGAGAATTCAGTGCTGCAGTGGATGGGAGACAACATGTGGCTGGAACCAGGGCGCTTTCCTTCATCCGTTGCTTGCAGATTTCCAAGGACAGGACCCAGGGGATAAGAAGGCTAATTTGCTGCCTAGGCCTATTGCAGGCATGGGTGGGGCTAGGGAAAGGAGACCCCAAGGGAAACAGGAATAGACCCAAGGTCCCACCTCTGGACCTTGGTTGGACTACCTAGTCCCTCCATGTGGACATCTGGCCTTGGTGCTCAGTACCCAGGCCACTCACCCAGAGGGTGAGGCTCCTGACCTTGCTGCCTTGTGCTATTTTCAGCCCAAGTAAGACCAAGATTTTCCACTCCTGGCCGTATACCATTGTCTGGCATGGGGTGACCTACCCGTCCTCAAAATATCTTCTATTGCCCTCTGGACCTCCCTGCCCCCTTCCCACCTCCTCACCCTGACATCACTTCCTAAGGCTGTTGACTCCTAAAGGCCACTGTGAAAGGGCACGAGTCATCTAGCCACTAGCCAGTGACAGGACTCCAGGGATTACCCAGCCCAGCTGCAGAGTCAAGGCCAGAGGGGGTGGGGCCTCATCCAAGTCACTAAAGTCACTGTGGCTCCCAGACATGAGCTATAGGCCCAGGCTGCCCCTGCTGCTGTTCCACATTCTCCAGTGCAGTTCAGAGCCTTCATGGGAAACCTGGGTCACCTTCACTGCCCGGGCCCCTCCTCCCAAGCCAGGGAGCTAAGGCCAGGGTCACTGTACAGAATCAAAG
The DNA here is from genome assembly GCA_004027165.1 of Ctenomys sociabilis. Classification (NCBI taxonomy): domain Eukaryota; kingdom Metazoa; phylum Chordata; class Mammalia; order Rodentia; family Ctenomyidae; genus Ctenomys; species Ctenomys sociabilis. The sequence goes on from PVKA01052820.1 coordinate 5,402, forward strand.
GAGGGTAAGGAGAGAGTCAAGTGTTGGGCAAGCTTTGTGGCCTCTACAGGAGCTGTCCTCAGTGAGCTCCCTGGCATATTGGCTCTCCCTTGGGCAGCAGAGGGCCCCCAGGCCAAGAAAGGGGAGAATCCCAGAAGATACACACAGCCTTAACCTTGGAGGCCAAGAAAGGCCCTGGACAACATGCTGTGGACAACATTGCTCCTGATCAGGCCACCACAGCTGCCTATCTGTTTCCTTGTCAGGAAGATTTGGCACATGGGGGATCAGGCACATGGGGGAGGAGGCTTACCCCCATGTTGATGCATGTTCCACAAACCAGGCAGGACTTTCACAGATGTGAGTCATTCTTCATGCCCATCCTGAGGAGCAGACATTATCCTCCACGTTTAGTGGCTGAGGACACAGGAGAGGGCATTGAGTACAGGGTTGATGACCCAGGTGACACAAGCTGCAGGTGGGTGAGCAGAGAAGAGCCCAAGGCCCCTGGGGTCTGATGAATTCGCTTTGCAGTGGGCCACACCATTCACAACCCCTGTGTGGCAAGGGGCTCTGCGAGTGACCTTTCCCACAGCTCAGGAGTGGAGCACCACTGTGTGGAGGACAGGTTGGGAGCACCGATCCTGAACTATGACCATCTTGGTCTGATGCTCACCTCCACTTTCCCAGCTGTACAGTCACTCAATCTTGCAGCACCTCGCTTTTCACATTTGATGAGATGCTGCCTTCCACAGAAAGCTTTGGGAGGCTTGCTTGACTCAATGCATAGGAAATGCTTAACCCCGTGCCTGGCATTTCCATGCTAGCACCACGCCAGAAGACATCAAGGCAAGCCAGTGGGTCCCATGCTCCCAGAGTTGAAGTAATTTAATATCACCACATTGGGATGAACACTTTGAAGAAGAGCCTGGTGTGCTTGGTTGCCAAGTGACACAAGACCTATCAACTCCAGAGGCCCCTTTGGCTGTGGGATGGGGGAAGCAGGACCCACCTCTGCCTTACCTGGTACTGGGTGGCTTTCAGGCATATAGACCTGTGTTTTTCCAGAGCCTTGTCCTGGTGCCTGCCTGGAGTGCAGGAGGGTATTGGGCAATGAGGATATTAAGTGGCAAGACTAGCCCCTATGGGATATAGAACTCCCCCATCCTCAGTGGCAGGCTTGGCCACTTCTCTCTGCAGCATAACAGTCTGCAGTCACATCTTGGTTCAGTTAAGAGCTTGAAGATCTTGAATGAGAGAACTGGCTTGGGGCTGGAGCTGGGCCAGAGCAGGCCGCCTTTGCTGTGTGAACTGAGGCCTTCTCTGGGCTGCCTTGCTGTGGCCTCAGGCCCTGCTTTCCTGTTCCACTTCTCCCACAGCCAATCAGGGCCTCCCTGTCTACAGTTTCAAGGCATAACTAACAGTTGCTCCTTTAGGTTTTGCTAAGACCACTGGGCTCTTGGCTCTGAGGACTAGGGGAGGGGCAGGAGGTCTCCCTAGAATCAAGGGACCAAAGAGGTGAAGTGACTCTACTGTCACCATATAGTGTGGATTGTCACTACATGACAGTGGATTGTCAGCTGCTCCTGCTCTCATGGGTGGAGCCAGGGATGACTGAGCAGCAGGGTGAGGGGTATGAGAGCAACATAGTACAGATGGGGGCTATGGAACAACTTACCTGAGCCTGGGCAATACTCCAGGGCCAACTTTGTCCTAAGGCCTGCTACCCAGAGACAGATAAGTATAACAAATACTCCAGAACAGTTCTCAAATGCCACACCAGGACATCTGTGTGCCAGACCTGCTGCCACGATATAGAACCTTACTTCATGTAAAGCTCATTAAAGTTTCATACACGGGGACTGCATCTCATACTTGCAATCATAACTGCGAGTTACGGGAAAGAACAGTCCAGTAGACATAGTGGGCGTGACTCGGCACCCCATCAATCATCTGGCTAGTCACATTCTGGAAGAATCAATGAGAGATGCCCTAGACCTGGTGCAACATTTTAAATTCTTAAAGAGCCAACCCATTGAGTGCCCAGGTATTTTCCTTTCTGCCTGGGTCAGCCCGCTCACTCTGAGCATACCTTTACCTAATTAAACTTCATTAAACTTTGTTGCTTTTTCATCACCATTGTGTGCCAGATCCAATTCTTTGTCAAGCATGAGAACCTGACAACCCATCTAGGATCCCATCCCTCACAATAACCATAGGGCAGGACCTGAGTCCCAGAGCCACACTGCTCTGCCCTGATGCTCCCCAGGACCTGGTTGAGCGCTTCTTTTCTCACTGGGCCTGAGAGTCCCAGTATTGGTCATGCTGGGCTCTACCCAGCCATTCCTCCATTTAGCAGGGGCTTCCTGGGCTTCGCTCCATCTTCCCTCCAGCTCAGTCAGGTGTGACTGGGCCTACCAGGAACAATGGGCCAGGCAGGCAGGCAGGCCAGTCACCTGTTGTCCTTGAACCCTGTTCCCAGGGGCCCTCACTTTCCACTTGGGACTATTTTCAGCCCTTACAGAAGGAAAAAAAAAAAAAAGAAAAAAAAGGATTTTCCACTCCCAGCACAATGACTGCCCTGGGCCATTGTCCAGCAGGGACTTGGGGATCCGCCTGCTCCAAAATACCCCTGTCCTGACTCTCTGGGTCCCTTGCCTTGTTCTTACTTCCCTACCCTGCCATCATTTCCTGGGGCTGTTAACTCCTGAAGGCTGCTGCTATAAACAGCAGATGAAAATCTGGCAGACTCCACCAGTCCAAATCAGCTTCCATTTTGGCAGGGACCTCAGCAATTGTTTGGCCGCTTAGTGAGTCTGGAGCCCTGGAGAAGACTTGGCCTTGTCCAAGGTCCCACACAAATCAAGCTGGACCAGACGTGAGCCCAGGGCTCTCTAACAGCTCCTACCTCAGCTACCCTCCTTTTTTAAAAATTTGAGACAGGGTCTCACTATGCAATTTAGGCTGGCCTTGAACTTCCTGTGTAGCCAGGCTGGCCTCAAACTCCTGGCCATCCTCCTGCTTCAGTGCTGGGACTACAGATGTGCGCCACCATGCCTGGCCTCAGCTACCCTCCTTAAGGAGCACTAGCCTGTGCTTCCTGGACTTGAGAGCCCTCCTTTGAAGGCTCAGGATGGGTGAGCTGGGAAGAACCCTGGGTGGTGTGTGGGAGGTGGGTACTCCTCAGCTTCTGACCCTGAACAACATCCTAGTACAGATTCCTGCACATTGGCTCTTGTTTACATGAACTGTAGCTGTTAGAACCTGAATGTTTTAGCTTTCCACAAATTTACATTTAAATCTTTTTTCTTTTATTTTCTTTTTTTTTAATACCAGAGATTGAACCCAGGGCCTTCATGCTGAGCTACACCCTAGATCCTTATTTTATTTTGAGGTAGGATCTTGGGGAGCAGGGTGCGGCTTGAATTTGCTGTCCTTCGGCCACAGCCTCCCAGAGCTGGGTGTGGCACCCAGCAGTAGTTGAAATTTTGTTTTTGGCGGGGATTGTTTTGAAACAGAGCCTCACTATGTAGTCCAGGCTTGCTTCAAACTTGTGGCGATGCTTGTGCCTCAGCCTCCTGAGTGCTGGGATTGTACACATGCACCACCACGCCAGGCAGTATTTGAAATCTTAATTGCCACAGTGGAAAATATCAGGAAGTAAAGCCTTGAAAAGGTAATTAGGTCAGGAGGGCGAATCCCTCATAAACGGGATTAATGCCTGCATTAGCATTACATTATGGTAACAAAATGCCAGAGATAAGTTATAAAGAAATAAAGGTTTATTGTATTTTGACTCACACTTCTAGAAATTTCAGTCTATTATCACTTGACCTTGCTAACTTTAGGTCTTTGATGAGACTTCCTGGTAAGAATGTGTGCCAGGGCAAAACCATTTATCTCATGACAGGGAAGCAAAAGGGAGAGGACAAAGAAGGGCCCAGGCTCCCCACCTCTCAGTAGTACCATGCTGGGGAGCAAGCCTTTGCCACACAAGCTTGTGGGGGACATATGGAACCAGACAAGTTTGTTGTTTATAAGCCACCAACTCAATCTGTGACATATTGTTATGCAGATTAAAAGAAGCCAGTAGCTATAGCTTGTGCTGGGGTTAGGGTTTTGGGAGGCAGCTGTGGGGAAAACAAGAGAACAGAGGACACAGGGCTGTTGAGGCGAGGGTAGGGTGGCCCAGGTCCACTGTCACCACTGTGTGGCTGCAAACTCAGTTTCTTCCCCTGTTGTATGATGCCCTTCACCCCAGTCTGAACCCACAAGGCACAAACAGCTGCTTTGTGTATGTCCCACCCATGTCCCACCAAGGTCGCCTGCTTGGTGGTGTTCAACTTCTTTCCCCCATCTCTGTGTTGCCCTTTTGGCAAACTCCAATACTTTGAAGTACTTTGTGTACAAAGTTCAGTGGAGTTTAAAATTCCAGGGGCCACTTGAGTTAATGCTCCTGCCTCTTCCCTGTGCTGGGAGTCCCTCCCCACTCCTCTGGGCCCTTTCTCCTCTGGTGTTGGACAGGGTGCGAAGGAAAGGGACTGGCAGGGATTCCTTGGTACTGCCTCTGCCCTCTCCTCCTGCCCCCCTCATCTTGCCAGCAGTGTTTCTTGATGTGGAGCCCCTCGAATACCAGAACTCTTTTATTAAAAAAAAAAAATCTCATTACATTATTTACATTACCCAATTTGAATATGCTATATCATTCCCACAGAAAGCCTAGCCAGACTCCTGAGGGGTTCTCCTAGAGTGCCTGTCACCTGGAGTGGGTGAGCGAGTCCTCGTCGCCTTCCCACTGCAAGCTCTACACCAGGCCAACCTCAAAACTGTAAAAATATCTTACGGAACCCTGGGTCCAGTATACAGTCAAGATAGAGGGCTATAATGTACTCTGAGAAGATGTCTAGCCCAATTCTTAGTCTTCTTTCAGACACCTTGTACATCCTTAGATTTACGTCCTACAGTGAAATGCCAAATCAGCAGGAAGTGCCCCCTTATTGTGGGATTAATCAAATAGGGAAGCCTTTACAATCAAAGCAGTTGTAATATGGCTGGAGGAAGTGAAAAGTCGGCTGCACGGACTGACCCAGCGTGTGCTGGCTGGGAGGGAGTACGTGTGTGTGGTATTCGTGTGTGCACACGGAGTGATTATATCAGTGTTCTAGGGAGAATGGGCAAGGGGAGGGGCTGCCCTGGCTGGCACCAAGCAGGTTCTTACTTGGAGAGCAAAGAGCACAGGCTGACAGCCAGCCTGTGGAGAGTTGGAGGGCCCTTGAGAGGCTGCCAGAGAGTATTACTAGGACCAAGAAAGGAAAAGGATAGGTTGGGAGATGGTGGGAAAAGATTTGGAGTACAGAAAGGATGCCGCTGCTGGCTCTGCGAGCCCCGACTTATTCTGCCTTATTTTCCCTCTCCAGTCACACTCTCCCCCTTACACCACCTGTCCCCAGAATTCTCGGGAGCAAAGCAGTCACACACAAGCAGTGCAGAGCTCCAGCCCCCTTGGCTCCCAGCATTAGCCAGATGCTCTTCCCTGGCTGGGTCATCGCAGGAAGGACTCAGGTTGACTGATGCCACGCTGCCGCCCCCTGGTGACCAGAACTGGCTGCGGCGCCGGAAGGTGAGGGCTGGGCCTGGAAGTTTGCAGGAAGGGCTACCAGGCTGTTGAGGGGCAAATGGTGGTGGTGTGGGGGGTGGGGGTGGGGGTGGGGGGAGACTTCGGATTGAAACAAAGAACATCATGTGCCTACTGTGCCTTGCCATATATGTCGTCTTGCCAAACAGACAGCGATGCCCTATTCCTATCTCCAGTGTTCCCCGAGTGGACGGAGATCATTCTGGGCTGGCCAACTCCTTTGCCTGTGGGATGGTCCTCAGCCCATGGCAGCCACGGAATGGGCTGCCCAGGCTGGGTATCTTTCTGCACTGCCCCACTAGGGCTACCTCACTCCCTGAGAGACCTTTGTCCTCAGCATGACCCTGGAAGTTCTTGTCTTCTCACAGCGTGGACTTCGCAGCTGCGCTCCACCCCCTGTGACATGATCCAGGACAGTGGTCTTCCTAGCTACCCTGTGACTGCACCAGGTAAAGCTAAGGGTTCAGCCACTGTTATGGTTTGTGTCTAGCTGTCCCCGCA
>PVKA01052821.1:0-11518 GCA_004027165.1 Ctenomys sociabilis
AAGAGGCAAAAGAAAATTCAAGTACAAGCGATAAGGAATGAACAGGGTGAAATCACCACAGACCCACTGGAAATTCAGAAGAATATTAATAGTTATTCGAGAATCTTTACGCTCACAGAATAGAATACACAGAAGAAATGGACAGATTCCTCGAAAGTTACAAATTACCAAAACTGAATCAAGAAGATATTACAACTCTAAATATGTATGCACCAAACACAGGAGCACCCAGCTATGTAAGCCAAATCTTAAGGGACATGAAAAACTTCATGTCTAAGAATACAACCTTAACAGGAGACCTTAACACACCCTTATCTCAAAAAGATAGGTCAACCAGACAAAAAATTAGCAAGGTAGTAGAACTGAACCAGAGCTTGGAACACATGGACCTGGTGGACATATGCAGAGTGTTCCACCCAAAAACAGCTGAATACACATTTTTTTTCAGCTGCACATGGGTCATCTTCCAAAATAGACCACATACTAGTAGAGAGGTCATACCTAAGTATATGCAAGAAAATAGAAATTATCCCTTGCAAACTATCTGACCACAATGCAATGAAATTGGACATAAATGACAAAAAACCCAAGAAAAATCCACTAAACTTATGGAAGAAAAACAATACCCTACTCAGTAATCAATCGGTTGCAGATGAAATTCAAGAAGAAACTCAATATTATCTACAATTCAATGAAAATTCAAGTACAACTTCCACTAAGAAGCTAATAAAATTAATACACAAGTTCAGTAGCATAGCAGGACTCAAAGTCAATACCCAAAATTCAATGTCATTCCTCTATACAGATAACAAACCCACTGAGAGGGAAATTATAGAAACAATACCTCCTACAATAACACCGAGGAAAATAAAATACCTTGCCACTAATCTAACTAAAGAAGTCAAAGATCTTTTCAAGGAAATCTATCATACTCTTAAAAAAGAGATCATAGAGGATTTCAGAAAATGAAAAGGTTCCCTGCTCCTGGATCGGAAGAACCAACATTGTGAAGGTAGTGATACTCCCAAAATTTCCATACAGATTTAATGCAATCCCTATCAAACCATCACCAACATACCTCCCAGACCTAGAGAAAACCTCCCTATAATGTATATGGAACCAGAAAAGACCTAGAAGAGCAAAGGTAATCCTGGACTACAAAGACAAGGCGGAGGCATTATAATCTCTGACTTGAAATTATATCACAAGGCTACTGTGATAAAAATCAACATGGTACTGGCAATGAAATAGACCTGAGGATCAGTGGAATAGAATATAAGATGCTGAAGCTTCTAAGAACTCAATTAGCCACCTTATCTTTGACAAGGAAGCCAAACATACTCACTGAAAGAAAGATAGCCTCTTTAACAAATGGTGCTGGAAAACCTGGCTCTCTACATGCCGAAAACTAAAACTTGACCCAGGTCTATCACCACACATGAAAATAAAGTCAATTTTGATTAAAGATCTACACATCAAAACAGAAACACTAAATTTTCTAGAAGAGAAAGTAGAAGGAACTCTTGAAGACATAGGGGTAGACAAAGCATTCATGAAGAAACATGAAATCACACAGCTAACACTTGAAAGAATTAACGACTGGGAACTCCTATTTTTGAAAAGCTTTTTCATGTCAAAAGAAATTACCAACAAAGTGAAAAGAGAACCAACAAATTTGAAAAAATCTTGACAAGTGTATTCAAACAAAGGTCTGCTCTCTAGAATTTATAAAGAACTAAAATACATTAGGGCCCCATAATTGAAAGACCCAATCCAGAAATGGGCACCCAAGATGAGCACACACTTCTCAGAGGATGAAATTAAAGAAGAAAGTAAATATATGAAAAAATGTTCAACATCACTTGCCATGCGAGAAATGCAAATTAAAATAATACTGAGATATCATCTCACCCCGGGAAGAATTTGTATTATAAAGAAATCAACCAACAATAAACGTTGGAGAGTCTTTGGGCAAAAAGAACCCTGCTTCACTGCTGGTGGGAATGTAGACTGCTGCAAGCATTGTGGATATCAGTGTGGAGACGCCTCAAAAGAGAGGACCGGAAATCCCATTCAAACCGGGTATCTCCCTCCTGGTAATTTTCCCAGAAGATCTGAAAACATCATATCATGTTGATATGTGTGTGCTTATATTTTTAGCAGTACAATTTGTGATAGTCAAATCTTGGAAACAACCAAGATGCCTGTCACCTGAGGAATCGATGAAAAAGATGTACTTTTATAAAGAATGTTATACTTCAAGGCTTTATAATTAAGTGGATGCCACTTGAAGATATACTCATAAATGAAATAAACCAGACCCACATGTGTAAATATCATATATTTTTTAACATAAGAACTCAAAAGGAGAATTTCAAATAGAAAGGCACAGCACAATTTAAAGAATAGGGAGAACTTGAGAATTAGACAATGAAGAGAAGGCAAGAGAACATAACAGGGACAAAACCATAAAGTTATACATACAAGATGGGTAATCCAATGATCCTTAGAAACATGTGCAGATTTTTTAAAGTAGCAGTTATTTGGAAGGATTATCACCCTGACTAACTGTATAGGCTGATACATGTGAACCAAGCAACTGCACTGAAGATGGCAATTTCTAATAGTAGGTTCGTGGTTGGATTGCCTATTATTCTGGTCTTCTGCTTGTCATGACATGCAAGTTGCTGTCATGCTTTCTCTTGGGTAGATTTTTTTTTTTATAAAGAGGAGGGTGGTGAATGAAGGCAGGAGACAGGAAAAGGGGTGTTGCAGTACTGTCCTGCCACAATGCTGTATATGGTTAGATTTCTGAACCTATGTATAAACTTATATATTTCTGTATTCCTATTTGTAAAATATATTTTAACTTTAAAAAATGTGACTATGCATACTATAAAGAATTAAATCAAAACATTAGAAGTACTCAAGAAAAAATGCAATATTATTAAAAGAATGTGGCATACCTTACCAATGAGATCAAAAATTATGAAATTGGTTTTTAGTAGTTCAGTAATTAGTAGTGTAATTCACAAGATAAATTGAAGAATAATATCAGGCACCAAATTTAGAAACGAAAGCTATTCTTCATCCAATTCAGGTTCCTATAAAAATACCACAGTCAGGGATAGAGTTCAGCAGCATAAGTGCTGGCCTGGCAGGCATGTGGTCCTGAGTTCAATCTCCAGCAGAAAACTTAACAAATAAATAAATAATCACAAATTCATTATGTTTAACAACAGATATTTGTTTCTCCAGTTGTAAAGGCTGTAAAGTCCAAGATCAACTCACAAGCAGATTCAATATTTAGTGGAGTCTTATTTCCTCATAGACAGCATTATTTACATGTTTCCATGTATCAAAGCGAGGGGAGGAGGAACACAATATCCTCACATAGTTGAAGAGTGGGTGAGGTCAGGGAGTTTGTCATGACCTCTTCTATAAGAAAATTATTGTCATTCTCAAGGTGATAAACCTCAAGTCTTACTCATTTCCCAAAATTTCCAACTTTTTTCTCCTAAAACAATGAAGACTAAGTTTTAACTTTAATTTTAGAGGAGGTAAAGAATTTGAAGCAACAGATAAATATGGAATTATAGGCAGCAAAATGATACACTAAAAATAATGGAAGAGGTGGAACAGCATTAAAAAACACATGGAAAGGGGAATGTAAATAAAAGTATTGAAAGAACAGCAGAGAAAGATACAGAGGCAACAGAAGAGGACATATATGATTTAGTTTTTTTCTGTGTAACACATATGCTCAAATAATAGGAACTATACAGTTCCTATAAAAGCAAAGTGCACTTATTTTCCTTAGCTTGTTTATAATTAATGCACCAGGAAGTTACTAGTTATGGTTCAAAAATCTCTAAGGAGTTTCCAGGAAATATATGAGCCTAGACTGTCATAACTGCATTTAGAAGGCTTAAAAGGCAGTGGAATAGCCAATTGCAGAGGAACTCAGTCACACAGAAGAAAAATTAGCATTATTGTTGGAAGATCTCAATTTTTCACTGGGGAGTCTCTCTGTGGGTTATTTCTATGACCTCAAAATATGTGGGCTATACCTCCCAAAATGATTGATTCAAAGACACCCAAGTACAAAGGTGTAATATATTTAATGATCTTATCTTGTAAGTTTTTCATAATCACTTCTACCAGATTTATTTAAAGTTAAAGATGAAGTACAATCCATAATTAGTAGAAAAATAATTATGGGCAGCTCAGTTGGTGAATGAGAGCTCCAGGCCCACTGAACCACAGGGACAATTACCTGTGATCCCTGGTCCCACACCGCAGCCCCAGACCCAGTGCAGCTTGGTCTGTGAATCAAGGCTCCAGGCACGCATCGCTGGAGGGATCTTTCCCATCCTTCTCGAGTTCCAGCCCGCGGACCCCGGGAAGCAAGACAGCTTGGCTGACCCAGCACAGCTGACCCGGTGAATAAGAACATCCACTATCCTTTTGGGAGCCCAGCAGACCCAACAAAGCCCAGGCCAGCCCACCTAGAGAGTGACCTACCTGAGACACGAGAAGCCAACTTTGGCAAATTTCTGGATCATTGCCCCAAAGCAAGCAAAGATAGGAGGAATTTTCATTACTCACTCTGCATTTCAGTTTGATTCCTCCTCGCCTGACCAGGGAATGAACAGAGGGGAGCCACAATAGCTATAGCAAAAAGGAACTGAACACAACAGCTAGATCCAGGCCAGGTATAACTGAATAAGTTCAAGCTTAATAGACTGGCACCCAAATATTATTACACACTAAGGTTACAGCTGCACCAAGGTCTACACAAAAGGTCAGAAGGTCAGTGCTATACAAAATGAAAAAAAACAAGGGGAAAAACACAATCTCAGGCCTAGAGGCCACCAGTAAGTTCAGAGGACACTACCTCACCTGAAATAAATGAACTAACAGATACAGAAGCAAAAGAACAACAGCAAAAAAGGAACTCAGATGACAATTAATTCCTGAAACAAAAAAAGAAATATCTGAATACATAACATCAGAAATAAAAAATCAAATCCAGAAACATCTGGGGGAAAACCAATGCTCACCCAGAACAAGTGCAGACAGCACTATTCCAGGTGAAACCTATGAATTAATAGTGTCTGAAGCAAAGAAACAACAGCAGAAAGGTCAAGAGGAACTCAAAGCAGAAATAATTTTTGAAATCAAAAAAGAATTCTTTGAAAAAAAAGAATTCTTTGAAATCACAGCATCTGAAATACAGAAACAAGTCCAGAAATATACAGAGGAAACCCAACATGGAAGAACTCTGCAGAAAAGGAATTATTAACTACCTCTAAAGAACACATGAATTAAAAAAATAGAGTAGATAAGAAACATGACAGATTCCTTGAATGAGTAATACAGAGAAGAAATAGAATGCATGAAACACAGTCAAAGAGATATAGAAGAATTAAAATTATCAATCATGAGTCTACAAAACAAGTTGAGTGAAAGCAACGACAGAGTTTCAGATCTTGAAGACACTGCTGCAGCTAGTGAAAAGGTGAGAAAGGATCTCTTAAAAACAATGAGAATGCAGGAAAAAAAAATAATCCATCACCTGCAAGATGATGCCAGCATGAAAAATGTGAGAACAATTGATATCAATGAGAATGAAGGAGTCAATACAAATGACATAAAATGAAACTGGGGAGAAGTAATTGCAGAAGTCTTCCAAAATATGAGGAAACAATCCAACATTCAGATAAGCAAAGCAAATAGAACATCAAATAACCTAAACCCAAGGAAAAACACACCAAGACATATAATAGTCAAGAACACAGACATCCAACACAAAAATAATATACTGAAAGCCACTAGAGAAGAAGCAGATCACAGTCAAAGGAAAACCCATCAGAATTACAGCCGAATTCTCTGCACAAACCATGAAGGAAAGGAGAGCATGGAAAAGAGTTCTTCAAGTCTTGTATGAAAACAAATTCCAGCCCAGACTATTACATCCTGCAAAACTCTATCAAGTTTGATGGAGAAGTGAAATAATTCCACAACAAAAAACAACTAAATAATTTCATGATGACAAAGCCATCCCTACACTTTCTACTGAAAGATGTTCTAGGGAGAGCCCACAATGACCAGAACTCCATGAATGAGAACAGGAGGAACTCACTAAACAGGAGAAACAACTAAACACAGGACAGAAAGGACTAAACAACACCAGTAAAATATCACGACAAACATAAGTCAACAAATTTCAATTATAACCATCCAATGTAAATGGACTCAATTCACCAATTAAGACAAATAGACTCGAACACTGCATTAGGAAACAAAATCCAACAATATACAAGAAGCACACTTAACTCAAAAGGACAATCATAGGTTCAAAGTCAAAGGATGGAAAACAATACTACATGCTTCAGTACCTCAGAAAAAAGCAGGAGTAGCATTTCTATTCTCAGACAGTCTCAACTTCAAACCAAGAATGATGAAACGATACAAAGAAGGCCACTTCATATTAATCAGGGGAAAAATTCAAGAGCAAGAGGTAACACTGATAAATATCTATGCACCAAACACAGGAGCACCCAACTATGTAAGACAAATCTTAATGGACATGAAAAATCTAATATCTAAGACCACAGTCTTAACAGGATAATTTAACATTACCTTATCTCAAAAAGATAGATCAACCAGACAAAAAATTAGCAAGAAATTAGCAAAATTGAACAAGAGCTTGGAATAAATAGACCTGGTGAACATATACAGAGGGTTCCATAAAACCAAAGCTGAGTACACATTTTTTTCAGCTGCACACTGGTCATTTTCCAAAATAGATAGCATACTACTCCAGAAGTCTTGCCTAAGTATATGCAAGAAAACAGAATTATCCCGTGCATATTACCTGAACACAGTGCAACAAAACTGGAACTAAATGACAAAGGAAACCAGAAAAACCTGCAAAATTCATGCAAATTACACAATACCCTACTCAGCAATCAAAGGGTCACAGAAGAAATTAAACAAGAAATTAAACAATATCTACAATTCAATGGAAATTAAAGCACAACTTATCGGAATTTATGGGATGCAAAGAAAACAGTTTTCAGAGGGAAAATCATAGCTATGAACTCAGATTAGGAAAACAGAATGGGAACAAATAAACACCTTAATGTTGCACCTCCGACATCTACAAAAAGAAGAGCAAACGAAACCCAGAGCACAAAGAAGGGAAGAAATCATCAAGATTAGAGCAGAAACTAATTCAATTGAGATGAAGAAAATAGTTCAAAGAATCCACAAATCAAAAAGTTGGTTCTTTGGAGGACTAAATAAAGGTGATAAGCCTCTAGCCAACCTCATGAAAAGAAGGAAGAAAAAATTCAAGTCCATGCAATAAGGAAAGAAAAGGGTGAAATCACCACAGAGGCAGTGGAAATTCAGAGGATTATCAATAGTTATATCGAGAATCTTTACGCTCACAGAATAGAAGACAGAGAAGAAATGGACAGATTCCTTGAAAGTTACAAATTACCAAAAAATGAACCAAGAAGATATAACAACTCTCAATAAGCCGATAACAGCCTACGAAATACGAAACATAATAAAAAGCCTACCGACAAAGAAAAGTCCAGGTCCTGATGGATTCACAGCAAAATTCTAAAAGAAACTTATAGAATATATAATCCCTACACTCCTCAAACTCTTCAATGAAATTGGAAAGGAAGCAGTCCTCCCAAAATCATTTCCAGAGGCAAGTATTGTACTGATTGCAAAACCAGGGAAAGATAAAACCAAAAAGGAGAAATACAGGCCAATTTCACTAATGAACATAGACGCAAAAATACTCAATGAAATCATAGCAAATAGAATACAGCAAATCATCAAGAAGATCATACACTATTACAAGGTAGGATTCATCCCAGGGATGCAAGGATGGTTCAATATTCAAAATCTATAAATGTAATACACTATATTAATAGACTAAAATCTAAAAACCACAAGATCATTTCAATTGATGCAGAGAAAGCTTTTGACAAAGTCCAGCACTCATTTCTTGTTCAAAGTCCAACAGAAAATTGGAATAGATGGACTCTACCTTAACTTGATAAAAGCTGTCTATGACAACCCAAAAGCTTATATAACCCTAAAGAGGAAAAACTGAAATGTTTCACTCTTAAATCAGATACAACACAAGAATGTCCTGTATCACCCCTCCTATTCAATATTGTTTTGGAATCATTACCAACAGCCATTAGAAAAGAGGGAGAAATAAATTAAATTAGAATCAGTAAAGAAGAAGTTAAATTATCACTATTTGCAGATGTCATGATACTTTACTTGGAAAATCCCAAAAATTCCACAAAGAAACTACTAAAAGTAATACAGAAATTCAACAACATAACAGGACACAAAATCCATACTCAAAATCAATAGCAGTCCTCTACACTGATAACAAGCACTGTGAAAGGGATAGAATAGAAAGAATACCTTTTACAATAGCATCATGGAAAATGAAAAACCTTGGAATTCACTTAACCAAGGAAGTCAAAGATCTTTTCACAGAAAATTACAATACCCTAAGAGACGAGATTATACATGATTTCAGAAAATGGAAAGATATTCCCTGATCGTGGATAGGAAGAACTGACATTGGGAAGATGGCCATACTCCCAAATTTGCTGTACAGATTTAATGCAATCCCTAGCAAAGTATCACCAACATACCTCCCAAACCTAGCGAAATTGTTCCTAAAATTTATTTGGAAATACAAACGACCTACAACAGCAAAGGCAATCTTAGCCAATAAAGACAAGGCAGGAGGCATCACAATTCTTGACTTTAAATTGTACTACAAAGCCACTGTGATAAAATCAGCATGGCATTCACGACGAAATAGACCTGAGGATGAATGGAATAGATTAGAAGACACATAGGCATATACACACACTCAGCAACCTGATCTTCGACAAAAAGGCCAAACAAGCTTACTGAAAGAAGGATAGCCTCTTTAACAAATGGTGCTGGAAAACCTGGCTTTCTACATGCCAAAAACTAAAACTTGACCCACCTCTATCACCATGCACTGTGCTAAATTCAAAATGGATTTAAAGATCTAAACATTAAAACAGAAACCATCAATCTCCTGAAAGAGAATGTAGGAGGACATCCTGAACACATAGGTGTAGGTACAGAGTTCATGAAGAAACATATATTTTCACAGGAAACACTTGAAAGAATCAACAGCTGGGATCAACGCTTCTTGAGGAGTTTCTGCACGTCAAAAGAAATTATCAAAAAAGTGAAAAGACAACCCACAATTTTTGAAAAAATCATAACTAATAAGCAATCAGAAAAGGGTCTGCTCTCTTGACTATATAAAGGAGTAAGATATAACAGGGCCCTAAACTTTCAATATCCAATTTAGAAATGGGCATCAGAGATGTATAAACACTTCTCAGAGGACGAAATTAAAGAAACAAATAAATATATGAAAAAATGCTCCACATCGCTAGCCATCTATTAAATGCAAATTAAAACAACACTGTCATACCATCTCTCTCCGGAAAGAATGCTAGTATAAGGAAATCAACCAACAAGAAATGTTGGAGTGGTTGTGGGGAAAAGGGAACACTTCTCCACTGCTGGTGGGAATGTAGACTGGTACAACCATTGCAGAGATCAGTGTGGAGACTCCTCAAAAGAGTAGGAATGGAAATCCCATACAAGCCAGCTATCCCCCTACGGGGAATTTTCCTAGAGGAACTGAGAACATTAAATGATAGTGATATATGTGTACCTATCTTTATAGCAGCACAATTTATTATAGCACAATTTGGAAACATCCATGATGTCTGTCACATCAAGAATGATTGAGAAAGATTTGGTATTTCTATATAATGGAGTATTACTTAGCTATAAGGAAAGATAAACTTGAAGCACTTATATTGAAGTGGATGCCACTTGAACATATACTCCTAAGTAAAATTCACCAGACAAAGTTGTGAAAATATTGTATACTCTCCCCAGTATAAGAAGTCAAAGGAAGAAATACATATAGAAATGTACAACAACAACTGAAGACAATTGAGTCAGATAGTTAGGTCAAACTGAATGGCCTAAGTGAAGGGTACTAACCAGCTTTTCTTCTGGATGGTTAGCAACCTAAGTTCACAGATGAAAATTGGAGAAGTTGAAGAACCGCAAGGCCAACCAACATTTTGGCTCTAGCCTTTCAAGGTCAGTGAAGACTCAGGATATAGGTGAACCTTTACTGGAACATCATGAAACTCAGTTGTGCCCCAAATTTTCTGAACAAGGAGATTATGGAGCCACAGAAGAAAGAGACTGATGATGTATAGTGTGCCTGGGGAAAGTCACATGGAGAGAAAACTTTCTCTCAGGCTCTCATTGAGAGAAAACTGGTCTAGCGTTGGCCGTCACTCATCTGCATGGATGACACAGACAAAGGATCTACAGAATAAGGTAAATGATTACAAGATAAACCCTGAGGGGACTTCACTGACCACATCAGAAACAAAAGCTACATCTTTTGGTATATCAGTCTTGATCTATCTTGGTCTTACGTATCCAGCAGAAAAGTATACAAATGAGGTATATAATGTGGGGCCATAATAATAAGTTGAGTTGTAAATGGATATAATCTACAACTTCTTCTGATAACTCACTATTATTGTGGACTGCTGGACTGTGTTGGATGGTGTCACCGAGTTCAGGTGCCCAAATTGGGTTAAATCTTAGGTGTTAACAAAGGAAGGGGTATAGTAAGGAGGCATCAATGTGTGTGTGTATGATCAGTACAGTTGGGGTAGATGTGCCATGCTTCTATATAATTCTATTGGAGGCAAGATTTGTGCTGATGGTGGTTGGACAAGATATTATGTCGGCTTCTAGTACTATGGACAACCACTAGGAAAATAACAAGGTAGAAAGTATTAATTATTGAATCTTTGATATAATTCAGGTATAAAAAATAAGTAAACAACTGCAGTCTCCTAATTCACCGATTAGAGACATCTGCTATAATAATGTCTGTAAGCATAATATAATGTATGCACCCTGTACGACACCAAACGATTACAAAAACATTTTTTAAAATATTAATTTATCAAATCTGTCCTGTTAATTTGTCTTGAAATTGTGTCATTGCTATTTGTTCTTCAATAAAAATAATAATAATAATAAACAAAAAGAATTATGTAGATTCCACCTTTCAAAGTGAGATGTGTCAAAGAATTGGAAGACACATTAAGATCAAAATAGGTGAAATGTATGTAATTATAAAAAGTAAGTATAAATATAAAACACAAAGTTATCTATCTATATATATATATGCATTTAAAATTTATTTAAAAATAAAGTAAATTTTGATTTGCACATTACAAACAATTCTAAACTCAGTAAAAATCAAACAGAAGTATTAAAACTTTAATATAGCATTTATAATTTAATGGACTCTAACCATCTTTGAGTAATAGGTATATATTCAACTTTCTCATAAGGAAAATTCATGCTGATATTA
>PVKA01052822.1:0-11518 GCA_004027165.1 Ctenomys sociabilis
GAGCTTCTGTATGTCAAAAGAAATTGTCAACAGAGTGAAAAGACAACCCACAAACTTTGAAAAAATCCTAACTAATAAGCAATCAGACAGAGGTCTACTGTCTAGAATTTATAAAGAACTAAGATATAACAGGGCCCTCAAATTTAAAGACCCAATTCAGAAATGGGCATCTGAGATGAATACACACTTCTCAGAGGACCACAGTAATTCAATTCATGCTAGAAAAGAATGCTTTCCACCAGTAGAGATTTACTTTTAAAGACAAAGTAAAGTGTTGATTTAGAAGTAACCTCCGTCAAAATGTTTTGAAAGATTCAGTTTTCCTTATTTATAGAGAGCAAGTACTTCTGGAAAATATATGAGAAATAGGACTGATTCACTTAAGCATTGATTTCAGCCAGCCTGGGGTAATCTGCATTCCCCGACTGCAGACAATAAACACGCAATAGGAGTGTTTTTGAGAATCAGTGACTCGTCCAGAGCTTCATAGCCTTTCATTCATCTTAAAAACCTCAAAATCCATGCCCTTGAACAACATGCAATACTTCATGCAGATTTCTTTGGCCTTAAATAGCCTATGACTTTTAAAAACTATGTCTCTACAATTTTCTTTTGAAAATATAATTAGGATGAACTTCTTAAAACCTTTCAGATTTTCATACATGCTTACCTTCTCAAGTGCTGATTTCTCCAAATCAAATGCTCTTCCTTTCCCCACCTCTTCCCCCACCCACCTTTTTGACAGCTGAATAAATTACATATCTCTTTTTTCAAAGCCTAAGCATCTCTTTGAAGCTTTGTCTAATAGTGAGAATAAATAAATTTGCCTTATGTGTTTTTTAAATCATCAAATTTCTCAAAAAATTGTCGGGCAATTTTTTTATCTTTTCTGGTTAATATATCTACAAATATTTTGTTGAAAATGGATTCAAATCCTTTGACTAAGTGCCTTATTTTCTTTAAAAAAATGCTGTAAATTAACTCTTTAGCAATAGTTAAAATTTGTACCCTTTGTTTTGTGTAATTCTTTCATTTTTTGAGTCAATACTCTGATGTTTTAGATCATAATTTTCTTCATGAGTACATCAATCTAAAACTCAGAGTGTTGTGGTTTGTGTCTAGTTGTTCCCCCCAAAGCCTCATGCAGTCATGGGGCAGAGACTTCTGGAGTTTGAGATTAACTCATGATTAAGGCTGGGATTATGAGTGTTAGTACTGCTGGGATTATGACTGGGATTACAGCCTGAATGCAACTCAAGGGAGATAGTCATTGCTGTAGCTACTCCTCCTTTTTTCTCTCTTGCCGTTTGCTGCCACTGTGAAAGGCTGCTCTCTGCCGTGTGCCGCTCTGTTTTGGAGCCAGCTGAATATGGACTGAAACCTCCAGTAAGTGTGAGCTAAATAAAACATTTTTTCCTTCATTTTGGTTGTTGGGTATTTGTCCCAGCAACGAGAGAAAAGTAACTGAGACACAGAGGAACATTTTAAAACAAAGACTAAAATGTAGTTATAAGGTTTCTCTACAGTAATAGCAATTTGTGCCTTAATACTAACAAATTCTTTCAGTCTTGGAACAAGTGTAGAGCCCAAGAAAATTTCTAAGACACAAAGAAAAATATCATGTTACATTTTACGATTATTATTAAATGTCATGAGTGAAATATTTGAAACAGTAACAGAAAAAGAGAAATCTTAGCACTCCTAAGAGAATTGCTTTTGCACCAATTCTCCTAAATGTGAATAATTCATTTATATACAACCAGTACTTAAAATTGCTAAAAGAAGAAAACAGGTATCTGAAGAATTCCATTAATGTTGCCATTCTCATAAACTTAGTTTGTGATTTATCTTTATACATTACAAATATTAATATCTTCCAAAGCAGTGACTTAATTATACTTCCCAAACAAGGCAGTAAATTTTTGAGCGTACTTAAAACTATCATATATAATTAATGTGAAAAGTTATTCTTCAAAATAAATAAATCAAGTGAATTTGTGGTGCTATGCCCCTGGTTTAATAACTCAGAATTTTTAAATCACTCCTTCACTAATCAGAGAAATGTTTTAATCTTTGATGAGGTAGCCCTTAGTTCATTTCTCTATTGAAATAAGACAACATTTATATTTCATGATGTATTTTCTTAAAAAATTATTTAGATCAACAGTAATGTATTAAATATTTACTGGGAATGTCAAGCAGAAAACTTATTGCTCAAGCTCCACCAAATTTCTCTCTAGACAGAATTAATGACAAGTTCTTGGGCCAAGGCCTTGCGCTGAGGTGGTGACTCCATGACGTTCCCCATTCCTTGGGACCCCCTCAAGGCCCATCCTCAGCAACTTCAACTACTTTTCTAATTTTCCAACAAACTAAGGTGATATTTTATGCCATGGTTTGTCTCAGTTTTATTTATTCACTCAGTCCATAATCATGCATGCAAGTCTGTGCTTAACACTGTGTCAGGGCATGGGACATGTCACTTACTTCCAGTGTTCACAGGACACCTTACTCCATGCTGTACTAAACACCGAGCTGACGATGACCTTGAAAACAGTTTCATTCAGCTCACTATTGTTTAGCTCACAGCCCTGGAGTCTGTAAAGCATGCCAGAGGTAATGTGTTCATTCTCGGGTGAGGATCTCCTGATGGCTCAGGTCTTGGCTGCGAAGGACAGCGGTCGCATGTGTAGGAGGTTGGCACATGCGCACAGCAGGTGGGAGGCATGACTCGCGCCATTTAACCCACTCACTCTGCAGCGACTGAGCCAGGACTCCACAAACAAGGATTTACTCCCTCAGGAAAATCACTGACCCTCTCTGCCCCCACAATGTCTCCCAGCCATTGCAGTGAGGACTGAACCTCAACATGAATTTTTGTGAGAACGACAACAGCTGAACAATAGCACCCAGGAAATAGTTTTAGAAGTGTGACACATGCACCATTGTAGGCAGCTTTACAACAGTTGCAACTTCTGCTGCAGGTTGGCTTCTGCATGAATTTTCCATCCCAGAATGTGGGTTAGAAACACGGCACTTATTTAGGACCTGATATTCTCATGGCAGAGAGGAGGCCAGAATAAACTGGCCAGAAGCTTTTAACATTTCTGATTGAATGGTACACACGGTTAATTCTCATTATTGGTGGTAATAATTTCTATTAAGAATGTAATACTATGTATTAGAGGTAATTATGAACAACCACCGTGGAAAACTAATGCCTTTGAACTTCTCCTGTTCCTCAAGTCATGTCTGAGTCAATGGCATTAAATGTAAGCTTATTGCAAAGCACATGAGCAATTGACACAAGTGCTCTTGTAACTGTTGCATGCTCTACATTAAAGAAATCATGTAGCATTTTCAATAAAGCTGTTATACTTTACATCTGACTGATAAATAGATTTATGAGCAGGTAATTTGAATAAAAATATTATGATCAAGCACTTGGCATATTAATTTGACTCAGCTATTTGATTTGGCTAATTATTAGCACATCAAGGAGCTATAAGAGAAGTTTGAATTTATGGTCATGAATGGTTCTGCCCAAAACAGTACATGTTGAAAGTGAATAACTTTGATTTGCATCAGGTGTATCTTAATGAAGCTAATTAATTAATTAATTCTTTCTTTAGGGCAGAGTCTATAGGGCCTACAGGGTCTCACTGTGTAGATTAGACTCGCAGTGATCCTCTCGTTTACCATCACCAAGGGCTGGGATTGCAGGCATGCACCACCATGCTCAGCCTCCATTGCCAACTCAGCGTGCTCCGAGGGTGGGGCTGGCAAAGCATGCTGAAGATCGAACCCCGTTCCTTCCTGTGCCTAGGCTGGCACTTTAGTCTTCTGAATTATCAGGGCAGCCTTAATTTATTTAAAAAAAAAAACTGTTTCCTTATAGACATTCTAAATTGTAATGATTGACATGAAATTTATAACAAAGGATTTTTGATTACCTGTAATACTGAGGTCTCAGGAAATGGACATGTGGGGGTAATATGTAACAGGACTGACACTTAAAGGGCCACAAGTGTCAGTTTCTCTCCCTATCAAACACAAAATCCTGCATTCATGGCTGACATCCAGGTGTATCAATTGCTCCATGACAGTATCTCCACATCTGCCTGGGAAGAGGCTTGCCCAAGAAGGTTGGCTACACTGCCAAAAGTGGAGAGGAGCATCTCCTCCTGCAAGTGGGTGTGGGCTCTGTGTCTCAGTGGAGCTGTCTGTGTCCATTTCCCCGGGGATTTATCCAGAGTTTGCTTCCACTGCCATGCACGCTGCCAGCAGGTGTGCCAAGAGATGGGAGATGGGATTTTCCTGAGCTTCTCCTCCCTACCAATGCTGCAAGCCCAGACCCATGGGCAAAAAACAAATTCATTTGGCACACAACAAAAAGCTGCATTATTTTAAAGTAGTTCAGTAACTTTTAAACACACAGCCCTGAACAAATTCTAGTCACAGTATCAAGCATTACATTAAGTTATGTTGACCATGTCCAGTTATTGATCAAGTTTCTTAAATTGCCCACTTAAAATGTTACTGTACAATCTTAAAGACATGGAACAAAGCAGAGGTTTCTTTAATGATACATGGTAAAAAAATCAAATTTTTCTTTCTCAATTTCCAACCTATTAGGGATTGATGATATCATCAAATAAATGATTCACTAGAAAAATGAAAGCAAATATATGTAAAATATAATTGACAGTCGTGTGACATTTTTTTTCTTGTCTCTTGTTTTCATTTATTACCTATTTTTTTAAACAAACATTTACTTGAGAGACAGTGTGGCAGTAATTGGTATGTCATGACAGGCAGTACGTATTTAGGAGACCAGAATGACAGGCATTCCAAGTGTGACCCTTCTATTACACATTGCTATCTTCAGTGCAGTTGCTTAGTTCACAGGTATCAGCATATATAGTTAGTCAGGGTGAGAATCCTGCCAATTAACTGCTAGTTTCAAAAACCTGCTGAAGATTCTCACGATCATTGCCCTAACCATTTTGTGCATATAAATGAATGGCTTTGCTTTGTCATGTTTCCTAGCTTTTCTCCTTGCCCTTTCTTCGTTGTCTAATCCTCAAGTTCTCACTTTCCTTTTAATTGTGCTATAATCGAATCTTCATAGTTTTAGATTTCATAGGCATAAAATTACTGGCATTCTACTAACACATTTTAAAAAGCTTATTGTCAATTTTGTACCCATCTGGCTGTCCCTTGGTAAAGTGCCTCTGCCCAGCAGCACCAGACCTCAGCTTCTGGTCATGGTAGGACCCTGGGCCCAGAGGCCGTCCAGCCACTTCATCAAGGGCAGAGAGCTTTGCATCTCCCTCCCCAGATCCTTGCATTAGTCAGCGTCTTCTCACCTTCCCTAGAAAACAGCTTGGCACCGTGATGCTGAGGAATTCAGGAAAGTGTTCAATGCTTTTCGTTTGTTCCCACAAAGAATGGTCACTCTGCACACTTACACATCTGCCAGGCTCTCCGGTTTCTCTCCTGATCCCAGAGTTTCTTTTAATTTTTTAAAATCTTTTTTATATTTATTTAGTTGGTACAGAGTCTTGCTATGCAGCTTGGACTCATTGCAATCTTCCTGTCTCAGCCTCCCCAGCACTGGAATTACAGGTGTGCACCACCACAGCTGGTTACGGTGGCAGGCATGGCTTGCCAAGGTTTCCAGGGCAGGCACAGTATGTGGTGCCAGACATCGAACTCAGGTCCTTGCACTTGTCAGGCAGGTGCTTAGACAGCCAACCTATCTTCCTGGCCCTAATCCCAGTGTCTCATGCTTGAGGATATAATGGACTTCTTTAATAGAAAATTGCAAAGAACTATTTTAATATTGGCAGCCACGAACATTAACAAGCAGCCATTTTGGATAAAAAAAAATTTTTTTTAGACCTTACTGTGGTTTTAAATTATTAGGAAGGTCTCAGTAAACTGTCCAGGCAAACTTGGAATGCTCCTGCCTCAGCCTCTGGAGTGCTGGGATGACAGGCCCTCTTTCAGTTTTCTTTTTCTTTCAGAACGGGGAATTGAACTCTGGGATTGAACTCAGGCCCTTGTGCTTGCCAGGGAAACGCTTATTCCGCTGAGCCATCTCCGCGGCTCCCCAAACAGCCATTGTGATGCCATGTTAATTAGGCAGATGTTTTAGTGCTGCATAATAAGCAAGGCTAACATATGTCAGAGTTACTGCAGGAAAGACGAACACGTTGGCCCTGATTCTGTTAAGGTTCTCAGCACCCCCTGGTGGAAAAACGCTTAATAATCTTAGTCAAATATTTCTGTATAGATCCATCAGTCTCTGAAACTTGGTGACTGCAGAAAACATTTGGAGACAGTAATAAATATTGGCGGCACCCTATTATTTTAAATAAAAGCAAGCTTTTAAGTATAGCGCATTATCTCAGTCAGCAACAGAAGAAGAAGCAATGGAAACTCACCAGGAGGGCTGAGGTCACAGAACGGAGAACAGCCACAGACATGTCTAGTTGATCTGGAAAAATTTAAATCTCCCTTAGGGCTTCTGTATTTACATCTCTACTAAGGGAATGTTGGCCTTCCTCCGTTCTCACTAAGCACGTATCATACAGATTGATAAAGAATCGCACTTTGAACGCACACTACATTCCTCACCCGGGCAGGGCATGCTCAGGTTGCCTCTAAGACCACAAAATGAACTCTCCCATTTATTTCATACTAAAGTGGACAAACACCACTCTCCAGTAATAAGTTATATCTCAGCTCACATTCCTTTTTTTTTTTTTTTTTTTTGTCTTTTTGAGACAGGGTCTCACTATGTACTTCAGGCTGGCCTTAAGTTCACTTTGTAGCTCAGGCTGGTCTCGAACTCACAACAATCCTCCTGCCTCAGCCTCCTGAGTGCTAGGATTACAGACATGCACCACCACACCCAGCATTCTGATATTATAACACTACTAACAAAGTGTTACTGTGGCTGTTGAATAAAAAAAAATTACTGTATTTATAAATTATAATTAAGGCACTGCCTTACCTTCTACACTTTTACTTTGGTTTATTTAATGGTACTATAAGTTTGTCAGTATAGTGGTCCAATCCATTTAATCATAAAAATACTTTCTATTTTAGGGAAGGGTCTACAGGGTTCACAGAGTCTCCCTACCAGATCAGACTCATAGTGATTCACCGGTGTTCAGCCTCCCAAGAACTGGGATTACAGGTGCGCACCACCAGGCCCAGTCTCAACTGCCACCTCAGCTTGCCCTGTGGGGGGGCGGGGCCAGCGGGGCCCATCCAGGGATTGAACCCCAGCCCCTGCACCTGCTTGCAGGTGCTTTGATCTGCTGAGCTAGTTGGCCAGCCCAATCAAAAAATTTTGATACACTCAACTTGAATGTACTTTACAGTCAAAAGACTGAAGTTTCTCTTCCCTGGAATGTGTTTTCACTACCTGGAAGCAAGAGATTCAATGGTTCATCTGCTTACATATGTCAACAGCCCAATTCTCCTTCATATAGAAAATTTTTGAAAAAAAACCCATAAATATGTGTGCATATGAGTATATAGATGATGGACACATATTCGATTTTAAGTGTTTAAATTACTTTGCTTCACTTGCTAAGGGAAAAATTGTTCATGTCTTGCTTAGTAATGAACTTTGTGTTTCTCAGGAAGGTAAAACCTAGCTGTGCAGAGCTTGACAAATCAAATTCTTTCACATGATGAAAAAATACAAAGAAAAGCTCCCAGAGGGAAAACAAGCAGGTAGGTACAGAAAAGTAGGGGCACTTGGAAGCACTATATATTTTTAAATTACGTCAACATGCATCAGGTTTATCTGAGAACCTGAGAGAATCATAATTGATTGTTTCCCAAATGTTCAAACACACACTGCTTGACTCCTTCCCCACAGTCTCTGCTTCATTAGGTCTAAGACGCTGGCTCAACAATGCTACCCTGCAGCTTCAAGGCTGCACTGAGGACCACTCTTATAAAGTGGTCCTCAAAACCACTTAGGAAGTTTTATCTGAAGTTAAATAATATGAACCACTTCTGTTTGTCTGAGACTAACAGATTTCCCGAGTTTGAGCCTTTCAAGGTTAAAACTAGAAACTCTCTAGAAGACTGGAAGATGTACTCCAAGATCCAGGGTTGCCAGCACTCTCTCATGGCCTGGTTGGTACTAAAAAAAAAAAAAATGGGCCACACAGCCGGGGGGTGAGGTGCAAGTGCAGCAGGAAGGGAAGGAACCTTCATTTACAGTAAGTCCTGGTCCCTCTACCTACATCTGAGTTCTGTCTCCTGTCAGATCAGCCACAGCAGTGGGTTCTTATAGGTGCCTAAAAAGTACAGCGACTCTCACGTGGGAGGGAGCTAGGTTGCCTGCTCCTTGTAAGAATCTGGTGCTGAATGACGTGAGGTGGGGCTGAGGCGGTGACGCCAATGTTGGGCAGAAGCTGCAAATACGGGTGGATCTGAGCGCAAAGGTTGACTGCACAGAGACCATAGGAGGCTTGGAGCCTCATATGAAGTCCTGTAAGTGATGGCCACTGGTGACTACGTGCGTCAGATTACCTGATGTGCTTCAAGTGTACAGCTGCCCCTGATGGAAGAACCTAAGCCAGAATCCACCACTTACTTTACTCTCGGAGTGGCGGGCCCAGTACTATTTCTACCATTTTCATCTTGGCCTCTTTCCTGCACCAAGCACTTGTATCAGTCAAGGCTCTGGTAAGTACATAAGCTAATCCCAGCCAAACTGAGCCCAAATCAAATGTCACCGAAGAGCTCCTTTGAAAAGGGGGACAGACCTTAAACACCACTCCCTGCTATCCAAAGAAAAATTGTCTCCCATAAAACTGATGCCAAAAAGACTGGGGATAGGTGCCAAAAAAGTCATTTTCAGTAAAACAGCTACTAAAATTTGTGAACTAGATTTTTATCTGTTTCTTTTTCACTATTAAAAAACGTGGATTCTTTTTAACAGTATGTTTATATTGATCTTAAGGTTAGACTTCCGTTTTAGAAGTTGTTACCTGAAGTACCCTGCTGTAACTGTCACCTAGAACTGAATGAGCCACCACTGTAAAGCCCAAAGTTGGAGTTCAGAAACAAAAGCATAAATTAAAAGAAGGATGTTAGCCAGACTAACACTTCCAAATGGAAAGTAACAAATGGGGGATGCAGCTCGATAGCACAGTGATTGCCTGACAAGTGCAAAGGCTCAAATTTGATTCCTGGTACCAAAAAAGAATATAGAAAAAAAAAAAAGACAAAAAGGCTTTTAAAGAAATCTTACAAAGTAAGAAGATTCATGAACAAATTTCTTCATTATAACTATAACCTTTAGGGGAACTCCCAGGTCAGAAGAGAGTGTTTCACACAGTTAAGTGTATGCAGTGCTATATTAAGCTCACCGGATAGGTCAACAATGTGCTAGGAGTAATAATTACAAAGATTTATTTCTTGTGCACAAAAAAATCCTTAGAAACAATTATTAGAACCTTATCAGAATCTCACATTTTGCCATAACTCCCTATATTATAATTCATGCTGATAACACATAACAAATAATTTGATATTTGAGAGGATTGCTTATCCTGGTCACAATTCTTCATAAAATAAACATCTATGGAAAATGGTGGTTGGAATTCTTAAAGTTAAATGTCAATTGTGATCCAATTTTAAAATATAACTCTAATTTTGTAAGATTTATTAAATCTTATTTGTAAGATGTAGTAAGTGTAAGTTTATTAAAAGCTCCAGAGATAACTGCTTTAATGGCAGGTCATGATTTAGGACTAGAGCTGGGAAAAGTGTTTTTAGTTCCCAGTATATGTGGTAACCTCAACGTACAAGGTAACAGCAGGGTTATGGCTTGTGTCTATCTGTGATCCAAAGTCCCATGCAGCCCTGGGGAGGATTTCTAGTTCATGATTAACTCAGGATCCAATGGGATTATGGGTGTGAGTGTTGCACCCAGCCTGGCAGATGCCTGAGGGCGACCTAGGGGAGAGCCCTGCCCTCTGTAACCTCTGTCGCTGCTGCTTCTCCATTTTGCTCTTGCTCTTTGCCACCTCCATGAAAGGCTGCCCTCTGCCATGCGCCACTCTGCCTTGGAGCCAGCTGAATATGGACCAAAAGCTCCAGTAACTATGAGCTAAATAAACCTTTCCTTCTTCATGTTGGGTGTTGGGTATTTGTTCAGGCAAGGAGAGAAGAGTAACTGAGACAAACAGCTTTATCAATTTGTGGATAGTTTTAAAAAATAGTAGAATATTCTAGAAAAGATCTTTACTTGTTCCATAGGATTTCTTACATCTTTAGGTATCATAATTCATAATGATGTTTTATAAATATAAAGATGATTACTAAGTATTCTTAGAGCACACATTGGAATCTGGTTTTTACAATGCTTTCCAGAAATTTTGGTGTAAATCAGTCTATAAAGTGAAACTTTTTTCCCTTTTAGTTCTAAGACTATAGAGTAATTTTGTTACTTTTGATCTGATGTTTCAGTTCCTATATATTTCTTGTTCCAACACTAATTTTCTCTGAAACTGCTGCTAAGTCACTTATTTTATCTTCAGCTTCTTCTTTAAAATGCAGATTATTAATAAAAATTCTTGTTAATATAGAAGCTCTAAATCCTCATAATTCCTTCAAACCTTTCAGTTAACAAAGAGATATATGAGGTATGTAGGGGAGTCAGATATTTAACATAAAACTTTCATTCATTTTTATGTAAAGAAAAGAAAAATAATAAAAACAATGATATTTGAAAGTAAGATTGTAGAGTAACAAGAGTAGTATATCACATATTGTTATCTTCAAAGTAGCTGTTCAGGTTACAAGGTATTGACATGAAAAATTTATCAAACGATATAGGCATAAACCTTGAACTTCAATGAGTTAACAGCAATTAGTAGTATAACCATCTTAACTATCTTGAGAAGTTAAAGAGAAAAGAAGGAAAAACTTACATATTTTTTTTCTCTTTTCTCCTTTGCCTCATACGTTTCTCTTTCCTTTTGAGCATTTTCTTCCCATTTCTCAATATCTAGTGTACATTTTGAATCTTACTCTCTCAGCTTCTTACACAGAGACAACATGATATTTATACATATGAGACTGATTTATTTCATTTATGTGTATGGACTCAAGTTTCATCTATTTCTCAGTAAACGTCTGAAGTTTGACCTTCATAGCTGCGTAGTTTGCCACTACATAAAAATACCACGCCTTTTTTATCCATTCTTGGGCTGATGAGCATTTGGATTTAAAAGATTTAGCTATGACAAACTGTGCTGCTACCAACATGGGTGTGCGTATATCACCACGCTATACTGTTTTTAATTATTTGGAGAAAATAACCAGAAAGGGAACAGCTTTATCAAATAGGACCTCTAATTCTAGTATTTTGAGGAACTCCAGACTGATTTCCAAAATGGTTGCACCGCCAGCCCCTGAGACCGGCCAGAGACAGCGCGGCCGACTCCGCCATCCTGCTCCATCCCGCCCGCCCCCGCCC
>PVKA01052823.1:0-11518 GCA_004027165.1 Ctenomys sociabilis
ACTCGTCTTCCCCGAAGGAGGCATCTGCCACGTCCCCTGAGCTGCCAGGAGACGGCAGCGGCTGCCTGGATGCTGACCCCAGTGCAGCAGCAGGGCGGGGACCCTTCCACCTTGCAGAGCGGGGCCCACTCTTAGCTTTTCTACTCACTGTTAGAGAAGGACCTGGCAGAGCAGCTGGCAGGAAGTGGGGCAGGGCTGTAAGTCACTCGGGAACGAACTAGCCCGCTCCATCATGCCGGCCAGCATGCAGGTCTACACCCTTACCACCTAGAGCGTCACGACACACATCTCCCATATACTCTACAGATATATTCTATATACAATCTATATACATATAAATATATATATATATATATATATACACACACACACATACATATCTATACTGTGTGTCTGAGGCCTGGGACCCTCGGTCCCACCCCCTGAGGTGTGAGGCCTGGGGGGTCCTAGTCACACTTCACACAGAGTGTTCTGGAGCAGGTAGAGTCCACAGCAGCACAAAGATTCAGCCTGGACTGCGGAGTTGGGGCTACCCAGCTGCCTGGATCCCCACATTCCTGCTGACTTGTCCTAGAATTGGCAAAAGGGCAGACCAAGGGGCCCAGAAGCTTCCCACTGGGTGACCACTGGGGCAGGGACCCCAGGAAAGAAGCTTGGAGTGCCAGCCTGTCTGCTGGCTCCAGATGCAGTTCTGAGGGTCGCAGGAGAGCCTCCGGGCCTCCCTGTCTCTCCCCGCCCTCCCCAGGCTGCCAGTTGGTCCTGTGCAGCCGTCTGCACTGGCCTTGCCGGGCAACCCTGTTGTGTGCCCCCTGGTCACATGCATTGTCCCAGAGGGAGTTCTGCTGCTGTGACTACCGTGCCTGCATTCCCCCTGTCTATCCTCACGCTGTCATCATGTAACTGCTGTCTTCCTTTTGTAGTTCTGATGTTTGTAACCAGACCATCTGTTTCATTAAACAGACCCATTCTTCCTGTATCTGGGGACTTACTCTTCCGTCTGTCCCAGCCACCTGCCTTCACCTCCATCTCCTCCTCAGTGCTGGGGTCCAGCCTTTTCCTTCAAAAGGCATCCCTGGCCTGTGTCTCGGCCTATGTCCCCACCTCTCCTGTGGAGCCCTTGCTGCTTAATTGAGAGCACAAAGCTAGAAGCTGGGGGTTTTGTGGGCACCAGGAGAGCATCTGCCCCAAACACAGAGTCAGGGGGAGACAGGCTTGCACCGCTGAGCGCTTGTCATTTTAGCACTTGCTGAGGCCAAGGCAGGCTGACCCTGTTTCAAAATAAAAAACTAACAAAAGGGTTGGGATGTAGTTTAGTGCAAGGACCAGGAGTTTAACCATCAGAATCTCAAAAGAGGGGAAGGGGAGAAGATTTTCTTCTAGAAAGCTCTTCTCAAGAAGGTAATGGAGAAATGAGAGGGTAGGGAAGAGGCGTCTGGGACACAGCCCTGTTGGTCTGAGTGCTGTAATCATGGCACCTGGTCCTCGACCTGAATGCGGCCCCATGCAGGGACCATTGATCATGGGCCTTGCTGCTCCGCTGATGGTGATGAGTGGAGGCTCTCAGAAAAGAGGCAGGAGGATTGTTGTGAGTTCGAGACCAGCCTGAGCTACAAGTGAGTTTAAGGCCAGCCTGAACTGCATAGTGAGACCCTGTCTCAAAAAGACAAAAAAAAAAAAAAAAAGAAGGCAGCCTTCGGGATTGGCCCTGAAGCCCAGTCCTCCCAGCAGCGCTCAGCCCCACTCTGTCAGGGACCACAGTGGAGCAGAGGACTCCAGGTCCCCACCCAGGAGAAGCAGGAAGCGACCTCTGCCCCTTGGGACGGCTTTGGGCTGCCTGGGAAGACTCAGCTGACACAGACACACAGGAAGCCCGACTCCCGCACTGTGAACTCGCAGGCAGGCCGCGCCTTCATCTCCTCGGCCGGCCTGGCACAGCGAATGCTGGACGGAAATCACAAGGATAAATAAATACCACTCTTAGAAAGCAAGACAAGTACAAGGGCCAAGAGGGAACTGTGAACTGAAAGATGGCGGGCACAGGGTGCCGGGAGGGCAGGCCGGTTGGGCCTTCCCAGGAGGCAGCAGGGAGACAGGGCAGGGCTCCAGCATTGGACAGCTGCCCACCGCTGTGTGGCCTCGGGCAAGCCACTCAGCCTCTCTGAGGCTCTATTGCCTGTAACTTCAAATAGGGAGGAGGGTGCAGGGGGAGGGGTGGCAAAACCAGAGCCAGGGGAGGTTGGAGAGGTCAGGGTTGGGGAACAGTCCCTAGAGACAAAGACCCCCTTCCCACATCAGTTCCCAAAGGGGCTTCTGAACTGGTGGAAACTGAGATCCTGCCTACAGTTGCAGCCATCCAAAAATCTGAGGCAGGAAAATCTCGAGTTCGAGGCTATCCTGGGGAATTTAGTAAGACCCGGTCTCAAATTTTTTAAAAAAGATGTTACTTAAGCCATAGCTCAGTGCAAAGACTTTGGGTTCAATCTCACTACTCAAAAAGAAATGAAAAGACCCTTGAGATTATCCTGGATCTGACTGTGAGGAAAGTCTCCTGCCTCCTGGCTGCTGGGAAAACGACACTGGTCGCCACCCAGGCTGAGTTAGGGCTGGACAAGGGCAGCTGGGTGGGCTATGGCCTGTGTAGCAGAGACAGCTTGTGGAGCTCTGTCCCGTGCCCCACATTCGGATCTGAGCTTAGTCCAGCAACTGGGACTGCTTCCCCTGGCCAGCTGGAGCTGTGCTGTGAGAGACAGGGTGTCAGGCTCTGGACTATTGGGGCGGAACACAGGCCCGGCGGCGCGGCCCCGCAGCGACCCCTGCTGGCAGCAGTGGGAACAGCGTCGAGGAAGCGGCCTGGACCGGGACTCCTCTAGCTGCGAGCGCTACGGTAGCTTGAACTTGGTAGCACAAACACTAAGAAACTGAAATGATACAGAGGTCTGTACCGACTCCGTGTAGTAATGTCGCACAAATTGGAGAAGCCTTCCAAACATTTTCCTGGGCAATTTAGCAAGACCCTATCTCAAATTTTTAAAAAATCTTAAAAGGCCTGGAAGGGGCAGCTCCTTGGTGCTGAGCTTTCTTAGTTGGCTGCAAACCATGAGTTTTGTCCTCAGCATTGAAAACTCCACCCCCTCCCCACCAACAGCAACCCACAAATAAGCTGCTGAATGTCCCGACGTGTAGCTTATCCCAGCAGCAGGAGACCAACCGGGTTTGAGGACAGGAGCTCAAGGCCAACCTGGACCACTTAGCAAGACCTTGTCTCAAAACAGGAAAGAAACTGCTGGGCGTGGTGGCGCATGCTGTAATCCCAGCACTCGGGAGGCTGAGGCAGGAGAATTGTTGTGAGTTTGAGACCAGCCTGAGCTACAAAGTGAGCTTAAGGCCAGCCTGAACTGCATAGTGAGATCCTGTCTCAAAAAGACAAAACAATAAAAAAAAAAAAAAAAAAAAGACAAAACAGGCAAAAGACAAAACTCTAAAATTAAAATGCTTTCATCATAGTTTACTTCTTCTTTTTGATACTGCATATTGAACCTAGGACCTTCATGTGGAGGTACACCCCGTCCCTTTTTTTAAATTATATATATATATATATTACATTTCAATTTTTTTTCTTCAAAAGGAGTGAGTTGTGTAAGGGGAGTTAAACGCTTTATAGACAAGAAAAAAAAACTGCTAGAACCAACTTATTCATCATCATCCTCTTCTTCATCCTCCTCACCTTCCTCCTCTTCATCTTCCTCCTCCTCCTTTTTGTCCTCCACCTCTCTTCATCTTCGTCCTCCTCCTCCTCTTCATCTTTGTCCTCCTCCTCCTCTTCCTTTCTTTACCTTCCTCCTCCTCCTCCTCCTTTCTTATCAGGTTTTCCCTACCCCAGTAGGCAGCGATGTCTTCTCATGCTTCTCCTTCTTCTTTAGGGCTGCTTGTCACCTGCTGCAGTATTATCCCACATTTCTTCCAGTCTCCTTGCGACATCACCAATGGACAGGCCAGGACGTTCTCCTTGGGCGATACTCAGAACAGAACGAGAAGGCCAAAGGAGGCCTCCTGGGCACACTGGGATCCTTGAACTTCTTTTTTGTTTCTCCTTTAGAGGAATACGAGTTTTCATTTCTCTTCCATGGTGAGCCTCGTCCTCCTTTGCCCTGACTTCGGATTTTCTTTTCTCTTCAGCAGACATGGTCTCCACCTCTCTGAGCGCTTCTTAGAAAACTCTGAGAAGTTAACAGAAGCATCTGGGTGCTTCTTCTTGTGCTCCTCTCAGCAAGTTTGCACAGAGATTGCATAGGACGACATTCTGCCTCTCAGCTTCTTAGGGTCTCCTCTGCCCATGTTCACTTGTTTTCCTCAGCGAGATACAGAGGCACCCAGTGCCCATCCAGCTCTCACTTGCCCTGGTGCTATCTCTATGGAGTGCAATGTACTGCAGTGACTGTGAGAACCTAAAATTTTATGTTTTGGACTGGGGAGATAGCTCAGCGATCTAAGCACCTGCTTGGCAAGCGCAAGGACACAGATTTGATTCCCTGTACTGCATGCCATGCTGGGTCCAGAACCCCATGTGCACAGTGCCTGACACCAAAACTGGGTATGGTGGCACGCACCTGTAATTGCAGCCCTGGGGGTGGCTGAGATAGAAAGATCACTACGAGTCCGAGCTCCATAGCAAGATCCTGTACCACATAAAAAAGATTAAAATTTTATATTTTGAGATAACACCTTACTAAATCACAAGGCTGCCCATGCTGGACTGGAACTCTCCCGCTTCAGCCTCTCAGAGTACTAGGACCACAGGTGTGCATCACGATGTCCATGCCAAGACTGTTTTTTTTTTGTTTGTTTTTGTTTTTTTTAATGTATTTGGTTGTTACAGGGTCTCACTATGCAGCTTGAACTCATAGTGATCCTCCTATCTTCTGCCTCCCCAGCGCTAGGATTACAGGCGCACACTACTATGTCCAGACTCTGTGGCCGGCTCTGTCTGTCCTGGGGCCAGGGCTGGTGCAACATGTGGTGCCAGGGATTGAACCCTGGTCCCTGAGCTTGCCTAAGCTGGTGCTTTAGTCTGCTGAGCTATCTCGCCAGCACCCAAGACTGATTTTTTTTTTTTTTTTTTTTTTTGCCAAACCGGGGATTGAACTCAGGCCCTTTTGCTTGCCAGGGAAGCACTTATTCCACTGAGCCATCTCCCTGGCCCCTCAAGACTGAATTTTGAAGTTGGTCCAACATGATTCACTGCTGGGTGACTCAACTGATGGTATCACCACTTCCCACAGAGGAAATGCTCAGCAAGAACAGGTCAGGCAGGAGCTCTGCTCTGCGAGGACACAGGAGCTGTCCAGTGGGGCTTGGACATTCCAGCCGGAAGCGAGACAGGGGTCAGGGTTGGGATTAAATCTGGGATTGGATGATATCACTAGGGACTGAGTGTGGGAAGGAAGAGGCCCTGGGCTTGAGGTTGGGGTGCAGGCACAGGGGGAGGAGGAGGACCAGGGCAGGGAGGGAGCTGTTGGAGAGAGGCTTCCGTCAGCCCTGGCCAGCTGCATCTGCGTCTGCACTGCTTCTGGTGGAAGACAGACGGCAAGGCAGTGCCTGGGGACCACAGGAGCAGGCCTGCTGGGGGGGTGGGGATGAGACAGAGACAGGAACAGGAAGGGCCGCAGGAGATAGGGTGAAGGCAGAGGCACCAGCCAGGCCAAGCCCTGCTCTTGCTGGGACAGAGCTAGAGACAGAGATGGTGGCACAGGGGCTGGGGTGACCATAGCTTGGCAGTCCCCTAGAAAGCGAAAGTCAGGGGACTTCATCTGCCAGGATAGCTCTAGCAGTTTACTAACTATGAGTGGCCTACAAAAACACAGTTTTTAAATTTAATTTTGGTACTGAGGATTGAACCCAGGGACATTGTACTAAGGGAGCTACCCTCCACAGCCCCTCCATATTTATTTATTTATTTATTTTAATTACTTTTTATTTTTTATTTTTGTTTTATTGAAGTACAAATATCAATGAGACAGTTTTAAGATACCTTGACAAGATGGATTTGATAAATTAATACATTGCAAACTTTTCATAATGTTTTGGTATCATAGAAGGTACATACATGATATTATACTTACAAACATTATTATACCGTATGTCTGTATTTATTTTGTTGAAACTGGGTCTCAATAAGTGAACTCAAGGGGTCAGCGAGATATCTCAGCAGTCTAAAGCTCCTGCTTAGGCAAACTTAGGCAAATGTGTAGGGATTGTGGTTCTACCCCTGGCACCACGCACTGCAACAGCCTCACCCCCAGAGGGGGTTAAGCCGGCCAGCCACACACACACACACACACACACACACACACACACACACACACACAGTGAGCTCAAGGCCAGGCTGAAATGCATAGTGAGATCCTGTCTGAAAATAATATTTATTGTGTTAAAATGGTGTTTTTAAGTTTTTCTTTAACTGCATTTCAGAAAATTTAGAAAGACAGAAAAGAGTGCCCCTAGCCCAAAACCCTTCCCAGTTTTCTGAATGTACATACTACATTTTATGCTGCTTTTCATTTTTATGTGGAATCTTTAAAGTTACATCCACAGCAGCTTTGCATGATTTACAAAATAATATGCGGTCATTAAGGGAATTTGAGAAAGAAACAACAGGGAGGATCCAAGAAACAGACACCAGAATTAAAAGCCAGAGAAACTATCTGGCCTTGGATACTAGAAATCAGCTGTGATCCCTGTCACCAGAAGCCAGGAGCTGACCATAAAGGCCACCTCGCATGTCTCAGGAGCTTTGCATGGCAAGAGATTAGTCTGTGGCAAACTGGCTGGGGGTGTGTTTGGCCCATCAACATTGACTTTTAGGAACTCAAGCCAGAACATTTCCCGGAGCCCTGCACTGGGAAGGAACCAATCAGAGACTTAGCTTCAATTCTCAGAGAACTCAAGCAGGTTTGTGATAGGCTGGCCTAGACATGACGTCAGCCTGAGGAGGAGGAGTCACAGCCAGCCATTGTGCTTGGAACTGCTGTGTTCTCCCTTTTACTCTGGTCCCTGCTTGTCCTGTAAAATGGAACTTATTTTCCCACTTGTAACTGGCCTTCACTTGCTCTGCAGTGCATGTGTCTTTTCCTACCTTTAATAAATGTAAAACCTCACATTACCTTTTGGGCCTATCTTGACCAATTCCTTTTTTTAAGATTTCTGTATTTATTTATTGGTACAGGGTCTCACTACGCAGCTCAGACTCATAGTGATTCTCCTGTCTCAGCCACCCGGCACTACAATTACAGGCGTGGGCCACCACATCCGGTTTCAGTGGCCAGAATGGCGTGGCCTAGAGTACTGGGGATTGAACCCTTGTCCTTGTACTTGCCAGGCAGGCACTAAGCTATCTCCCTGGTCCCCCTGACTAATTCTTTGTTCAGGACAGAAAGAACCTGAAACCCTCTCCAGAAGGGAATTCCAGCACTCCAGGACCCCTTAACCTTCGTGCCTTTGCAGAAAGAATTCAGGGAAGACACATGGGCAGCCTTGAGGAAGTGTAAGTAGGATTTATCGTAGGCCAGGAGATGTACAACTTCACACCGGAAGGCATCTATCTGCACAGTGCGTCTTTGGATAGCTTCCTCCGTGCCCAAGTGTTCCTCCTGGGAGGTGGCCCACACCTGTAATCCCAGCACTAGGGAGGCTGCCAAGAAGAGGATCACTAGGCATGCAAGCTGTGTAGGGAGACCCTGTACCAAATACATAAAGATGAAAAAAAAAAGTGGCCCCAACAGTGGGAAGATAAATGTATTTAAACCAAGGGGGAGGATTTTAAAGAAGGAGTTATTGGCACTGTATGTTTTATTGTAATTAACTTTTTGATTTGTTTTAATGTGAAACAGTTTCACTAGGTAGTCCAGCCTGGTATCAAACACATGGCAATCCTCCTGCCTCAGCCACCTGAATACTGAAGTTATGGGTGTGTGCCAGTACATCCTGCTCTTTTTTACTGTATTTGTCACTGAATAATAATAATAATAATAATAATATATTCAACAACAACAACAATAATTATTATCATTTTAGGGTTTTGTGTGTGCAGGGTCTCATTATACAGCTCAAACTCATGGTGATTCTCCTATTTTCAGCTTCCCCAGTACTGGGATTACAGGTGCAGGCACACCTAGGGGCAGGGCTTGCACAGCACATGGTGCCAAGGATGGATCCCTGGCCCCTGCGCTGGCCTAAGCAGGCTCTTGGGCCTCTGAGCTATCTCACTGGCCTTTGTCACTGATTTTCTGATCACACCATGTGCACAGCGTATTTCAAGTCAGGATTGTGCCCCTCACACTGGTAGTAGGAGGTTCCTTTGCTCTCAGGAAGAGGCCTCCAGGATGCACGGCATAGGGGTTTAGACCCGGGTCACACAGGCACAGTCATAGCCCAGGCCTGGATCCAGGGCGACATATTGTGCCCAGTCTGCCCCCATGTCTCTCTGACTCCTCCCATTTCCTTGAAAGGGTCAGGGACAGTCGCCCCTGTCTATCTCCAGTGACCACGAAGCCGCTTCCGCCCTCCACTTCCCTTCTGCCTCTGTGCTGTCGTCTCTACTCAGCACCCAGGAGACGCTGTCACTGTGCAACCCGGGTCACATGGCCTCCTTGCCACCCTTTCACAAGCCTCCCTGGTATCCTGAAGTCATGCAGCCTGGGCACGGGGTTGAGCTCAGCTGGCTCTGGCCTGAGCCCCTTTCCTGCCTGACCTCTGCCTCAGAATCCGCCAGCCCTCCTTGCAGGTTCAGGGTGGCGTCTGGCTCCTGCCCCAAGGCCTTGGCCTGTGTGCCTCTAGCAGGCCCTTGCCGGAGTCACTGGTTTTCTCAGCTTGACCACCCCTGCCACAACACAGCCATCTTCTGTCCCCTTCACCCTGCTTTCTGTTTCCTTGGGGCTAGGATTCTGGCCAGTTGTGTCCCTCTTGGTTTATTGCCTCCTAGGTTGTCCTGGCCATCAGCTGGGCCAGGGGGTAGTGAGCGGGGCATGGGCCTCAGAAAAATTTAAGTGACTGAACCTAAAATTCAGCAATCAAAGGAACAATACTTACTTACTGCATGGATTTTCCCCTAGTACAGGGGTTGAACCTTGGGCTTTTACACTAAGCTGTAACCCCAACTCTTTATTATTTATTTAAGATGTATTTATTTATTTGGTACAGGATTTTGCTGCACAGCTCAGACTCATAGTGATCCTCCTGTGTTAACCTCTCCAGCACTGGGAAGCATGCAACTTTTAATTTTTTTTTTTTTTTTTTTTTTTGTGGTACCAAGAATTGAACTCAGAACCTTCCATTTGCCAGTCAGGCACTTATGTCACTGAGCTATATCCCTGACCCTTTTTTATTTTTTATTCTTGGTACTGAGGATTGAATTTAAGACCTCACTCTCACCAGGAGGCATATTTTTTTCATTTTGAGACAGAGTCTCAATACCTTGCTCAGGCTGGCCTGGAACTTTTGTTTCTCCTTCCTCAGACTCACAGTGTTGGGATTACAGGGCCAACACACCCAGTTTGCCTCAGTCATGGTTGGTTGGTTTTTGTTTTTGTTTTTCTGAAGCAGGACCTTTTTTCCTGCCTTTACCCAGACTAGCCTCGAACTCTCGAACCTCCTGAGTGCTGGGGCTACAGGATATACTACCATACCTGGAACTGCCCTCAATGCTTTCACCACCCAGTGGGCTCTGAGGCTTGGGCAAGTTTCACTGAGTGAATGGAGGACCAGGAAAAACTGAGGAAAAGCTGGATGCAGGCAGGAGACCAGGACGGAGGGAGGAGGGTCCTCCTCAGAGGACTGTGCCTGGGTGCTTCTGGGAAGCAGCGTGGGACAGGTCAGCCCAGGGCTGGCTGGTGCACGGGGAGGGGTGGGCACGGAGCGAGGACCGCACCCCGGACACAGGCCCGCTTCTCAGCTGCAGGCCTTGGGCAAAGGGCTGCATCTGACGCCTGGACTAAGTCATCTGGGAGTGGTGCTGGGGGGCCCTCATAGCTGGGCCTTCGTCATTGACACCTCGCTGCTGTCACTGTTGCTCACCAGGTCCTCTGCTCCTTCTCCCATAAACAATCTCATGGGTCCACCGCGGGTGTCTTTCCAGTCTGTCTGTGTGCGAATGTGCAACACACATCTACATAGCTTTCATTTGCTTGAAACGGATTTGGGGGATGATTCCTTTTACTTCCAATATGTGTTGAGAGTCCGTGAATGGAGGGGTGTCACACACATTCTTTATTTTTTGTTGTTGATTTGGAGACAAGGTCTTGCTCTATACTTCAGGTGGTTTTGACCTCACTATGTAGCCCAGGCTGGTCTGGAACCCATAGCAATCCTCCTGCCTCTGCCTCCCAGGGTGCTATAGTTACATTCGTGTACCACCATACCTGGCTCACCATACTATTTATACCTATTTCGTGGATGTATATTGTTTTATTTAGCTCATCCCCTATCAGTGGACATTTAGGCCATTTCAGATTTTTTTACCTTTAAAAATGTGCCAAGGACAAGCAGACTAAGTGCCTGCTTAGGCAAACGCATGGACTTGGGTTCAATCCCCAGCACCACATGCCATGCTAGTCTGGCTCCTGGATGCACTGAGCTGGCCAGCATGGTGGTGCATACCTGTAATCCCAGCACAGGAGAGGCTGAAAACAGGCTGATCATTAGGAGTCCAAGCTGCATAGTGAGGAGGGGAGATAGCTCAGAAGAATATGCATATGCCTGGCAAACGCAGGGTCCTGAGTTCAATCCACGGCTTTAAAAAAAAAAAAAAAAAAGCTGCATAGTGAGACCCTGTACCAAATACATTACTTTTTTTAAAAAATGCCAGCCTGGTGGAACAAGCCTGTGACCCTAGCACTTAGGGAGGGTGAGGCAGGATGGTTGCAAATTTAAGCCTGCCCTTGGCAGCTTTGCAACTTAGTAAGACGCTGTGTCAGAAGAAGATATACAAGAAGGGCTGGGGCTACAGCTCAGCTCAAAGGTGCTGGCCTCAGTCTCCAGCACAAAGAAAACATCCAAGTGACATCACTACGTTGGGAGCACTGAAAGGAAGTTGTTCAGTCAAAATGCAAGGAAATTTTTAAGGTTTGACAGCAGCTGTCAACATGCCTTGAAGATTTACCCATTGACTCACAATAGAGTCTAAAAGCACCTGCATAGCATGTCCTGGATGACACAAGGTAAAACTATTATGTCATAGTTTTAAGAACAATTAGCCCGGGCGTGGTGGCGCATGCCTGTAATCCCAGCACTTGGGAGGCTGAGGCAGGAGGATTGTTGTGAGTTCGAGACCAGTCTGAGCTACAAAGTGAGCTTAAGGCCAGCCTGAACTGCATAGTGAGACCCTGTCTCAAAAAAAGATAAAAAAAAAAAAGAAAAGAACAATTAGCAGATCTGTTAACACCATATTAGATGTCTAAAATACATGTGAGCTTGTTTCCAATCCCTGAGGTTTTCCTTCTTAAGCACATTTTAAAGTTTTTTTTTT
>PVKA01052824.1:0-11518 GCA_004027165.1 Ctenomys sociabilis
AATGAGGGGAGGGGCCAGGAGTAAGCACTGGGTCCCTGCAGAGACTGAGTCTCCAGGGTACAGATTCCCTACCTGGCCTCCCTGCACTCCTCTAGGAGGAGAGCTAAAGAAATGAGGAAAGGCAGCTGTGCAGCTGAGAAAGCGCACCTCCGGAGAGGGGGGGCTCATGGGGCTCAGCTCTCCAGGAAGCCCAGGGAGTCAGGTGTGCCAAGAGATGGGGTCAGGTGCGCAGAGAGATGTATGCACCTGGAGGAGGAAGACTGGAAGCACACAGGGCACTATTGTCTCATGTGTCATAGGAGAGCAGGGAAAGTAGAACTGATATGT
Organism: Ctenomys sociabilis; assembly: GCA_004027165.1. Taxonomy (NCBI): domain Eukaryota; kingdom Metazoa; phylum Chordata; class Mammalia; order Rodentia; family Ctenomyidae; genus Ctenomys; species Ctenomys sociabilis. The sequence goes on from PVKA01052824.1 coordinate 328, forward strand.
TCCTCACATTAGTAAAAGCAGAGAAAATTTCCTGGAGAATATACAAAGACACCAGTGAATGCAGGAATGAATCATTCTATGCAAAAGAGGCTAGATGCTGTAGAATATATTTATGATTACTTATTATTGTAGTTTCAAATCTCAAGGACACTGTAAAAATTTACCTCTGCAAATACATTTCTTAGTTACAGGGGTGCCAATTCAGAACACAGTACAAGCCAGGATGGCAGGTGACTTGCTTCAGGTGTGATTCTCAAGAGGACCAACTATTTCACCACGCCCTTCAGCTTGACACTAAGGCTGTCCACAGTGGCGCTCGCCTGGGACTGTGGGTGGTCGTCTCCCAGCAGAAAAAGGCTGAGGAGGAGATCTCCTCTGCAGAGGAGGATTGACATTCAGCAGAGGAGCTGCTCACGTCAGGGGAGATTAGGACAATGAGCAGAATGTGGGAAACACACACATCAGCTAGCAAAGCAGCGGCAGGATGAGGCTGCAGCCGGCAAGCAAGGACCCTGCTTAGGGACAGTCACTGTTGCAGTGCAGCACAGTGCTCGGAAGGGGCACAGCAAGGGCCACAGGCAGGTGTGGCGCCTGCTCACGGTGCATGACAGGGAGAGATTCCATCAAGTCAGGATTCCGTTAGTGACAGCGACAATCATCCTGCACAGTGACCTTCCTCTCTCCTGTGTCCCCCACAAAAGGCCTGAGGGATTCAACAGGTAAAGGCAGGTGAATTTGTTCATTTTGCTTTATATTTGTTACTTTCTTTATTACTTTGAATCACATTACGGTGTTGGAACAATTTGTATGTGAACCTTTTTTGGGTTGTTTACAATCACTGGGGATTCCATTGTTTCCTAAGCGGAATTTCCATGATGCACAGGTGCCCTGTATTACAAGCTTGTCTCTGGATCATACTGTGCTTGCAGTCCAAGGTCTCACCGTGTCTCAAGGCTCACAGACCTGGAGGAAAACCTCTTGGCCTCTTGGTCAGGCTGAGTGTGCTCTGGCTTCCTGAAGAAGTGAGCGGGAGAAAGCACATCATCTCTGCTGGATGGATGCAGGGGAAATCAGGAGGCTGGCACTGGCTTCATCTTCATTCCAATGTCTGTTATGCTTGGTGCGTGTAGACTGAGCCCACAACCAGGCCTCTCCTACTCTTTTCTAAAATTCAGTGAATTGATGCCTCTGAAAAACTCTCCTCTGGGACCCATGAGAGCAGAGCCTAGCCTTTCAACAGGTGGTCAGGAAACACTGCTGGGGTCAGAACAAAGGCCAAGGCAGACAGGACAACTGGTGTCCAGCAGGAGCTTCAGGGTGTGCAGAGGGTGCTGCTGAGCGTGTGGGGATAAAGTGGGGCCCAGGGCAGGCTGATTCCTCCAGTGTGGAGTCTGTCTGTGCCAGAAAGTGCCCTGGGGACTGGGCAGGTCAGGCTGTTCCTGAGGAGTGAAGGAGTGCTCCAGGAGATGCAGTGGAGGAGCTGGGCTCAGACTCAAAGCCACTGGTGAGATTTTGTTATTTACATGAGTAATGTTTTATGGGACAAAATCACACAAATGCTAGAGAATAACTGCAGAGCCCCCAGGAAGCGCTGTGTCAGGGTCTCCCCATGGTCCCCCAGCAGAATGCACACTTCTCCAGAAGCAGAGTCTGGGTGAGGGAGGAATGCAGTCAGCCTCCCCCGCCCTGCAGCTGCTGAGCATCACACAGGCACTGAAGCTTTGCATGCTGAGGACACCTGCAGAGCAGAGTCCACAACCCCTGCTGTAAGATGGGGCTTCCTACCCCAGGCAGGGGCTGAGCACTGTGTGGAGGGAGGTACTGTGATGGCTGACTCATTGTGTCAACTTGAGAAGATTAGAAGTATAACTAAGTCTCCTCAGGCATTCTACACCCTCAGGTGTGTGTAGGACCTGCCCTAGGGCGGCCTGAAACTCGGAGGGAAGAAAGGGAACTGAGGCAAGATTGACTGAGTTCTGAGCCTCAGAGGAGCTGCAGTCTTCACCTTCCACTTAGGCATCACCTCCTGGCTTCTGCGCATATGCTGTAGCTTCCGGCTTGCATTCTTCAGCCTTCAGGGATAGTTGCTCACCCTTCTACAGAGATCTGAGTTCTCAGAGGAAGGTCTCTACAGAGAGTTGTCAGAAATGTCTCTCTGCAAAGTAAGGTTTTCAAAGGAAGAATGGGCAGGAGTACATATGATAAGAAGGAACGTAGCCCAGATGGAAGGAAATGAGATGTAGAAACCCCGGGCTTGAGAGTGACTGCCAGGGCCTTCCTGTGTCTGTATAACTCTTTCTTGGTCTAGCAGGAGAGAGGGAAATACTCGACTTACATGTGTTATGAAGCTTTTGGAGTAAGAGCACTCTGGATTCCATGATATGAATTTGATCCCCACTACTACATGCTATGCCATCCCAGAAACCCCAGGCATGCCGTGCCAGCAATGGAAGCCAGGCATAGTAGTGCATACATGTAATCCCAGAGGTGGGGAGGCTGAGACAGGTAGATGGCTACAAGTGTGAGCTGCATAGTGAGACCTTGTACCAATAAATAATAATATATTTTTAACAAATTAAAGAGTAAATCACTCTACAGTGACAGATAACTGAATTTGAACTCAAATCCTGTCATTCCATTATGGTGTTTGTACTGACTCAGTCAGTTTCCACACATTCAATTGAGTCCTGTTCAGATGCCTACCTGAGACACGCAGCTCAAACTGTGCTTGGCCGAGCTCAATGGATCTCACAAAGACGCAGCTGTAGTCTCCTTCATCTCCAGGGATGACAGGATGGATCCTCAGGGCCACCTGGCCTCGGGTGATGCTGTCCCTCAGGAGCTCTGTCCTCCCCATGTACTGGAGACTCTGCTGCTCCGTGTGGTCCTGAGAGTCCCTGTACTCATGCACCAGCACAGATCGGCCGTCCCAGTACCACCTGATCTCCATGTCCCGAGCATCCGCGGGTGGGCTGAGCTGGCAGGGCAGCACCGCTGCTTCTCCCACCCGGGCGATGACTGGAGACCTCGGTCCCTGCACTTGGAGCTGCCCTGGAGGAGACCAAGAGAGGGACAGAGTCAGTGCTGGACAGTGGAAGGCATGGTGGGACCTCCTGATGAGATGAGAAGATACCAGTTCATCTAACAGTTAGGGAGTACAGGCTTTTGATGAAATCCAACATCGCTTGATAGCAACAAATCTAAAGAAAGCAATAACAGAAGAAAAATATCTCAATTTCATAAATGCTATTTATGACACAACAAATACCCAGCATCATGCACTCCTCCATAAATCAGTAACAGTACAAGAGTGTCCACTATCACTATCACTGTACTATATGCTGTTCAACATAGTACTTAGAAAACTACCCTGAGAACCTGTAAATATAATATCATGTATGCACCTTGTACAATACCAAAACGTTATGAAAACAGTTTGCAATGTATTATTTCATCGATTGTGTATGGTTATGGTGTTTTGAAACTGTCTGATTGACATTTATATTTCAATAAAGTAAAAATAAATGGAAAAAAAAATAAAATAAAATAAAAAAAAACTACCCTGAGATACCAGGCAAGAGAAATTAGTAAAAGGGGCTCACACAGGAAAGGAAGAACTCAAGTCATCATTTCTTGCAGATGACATGGGACTCCACATAGAAGACTCACAAACTTGCATGAGAGTCTGTAAGAGTTAATCACCAGTTTCGGTAAAGTAACATAACACAAGACCTATACTCAAATATTCTTATAATTTGATTGTCTATAATCAAAATTGAATAGGATGGGAAGGACATTCTGACAGCAATGCCATTCAGTATGACATCAAGAAAAACGAAATATCTAGGAATTAACCAAACCCCGGAAGTGGAGACCTCTAAACAGAGAACCACGAGCTCTGCAAAAGGAGATTGAAGAGGACATTAGGAAAGGGACAGGTGCACACTGCTCCTGGGTGGGAAGAACCAACATTGTCAGATGGCTTCATTTCTAAGGCTCTTATTTTTATTCCGTGGAGACCTAATAAAAATGCCCGCAACATATTTTACAGATATAGAGAAAATAATCCTAAAATCCATATGGAATCAGAAAATACACAAACTAGAAAATGTAATTTGCACAATAAGAATAAAATAGGCAACATAACAATACCTGAGTTGAAGCTGTTCCACAAAACAGTAGTGAGAACACTGGTGTGATACTAGAACAAGAACAGGCATGTGGAACAGTGGAGCACAACTGCGGATACAGAAGCCTGCTCTGACATATTGAACTACCTGATGAAGGAGCTAAAAGCATATGTTTAGGGAAAGATAGCCTTTTAAACAAGCGATATTGTGAAAACTCACCTGTTTGTAGGAGGAGAACCCTGGCCCCTTAACTCTCACCATGTGCTAAGTTAAGCTCAAGAGGAATACAGAGAGGAACATTAAAAAGAAAGACTAAAACTTCTGGAAGATAAAGTACTGAAAACACTTGAAGACCTAAGTGTAGGAGAGAATTTTCTAGGCAGTGCCTCAGTTGCACAAGAAGTAATTGCAAGAATCAGCAAGTGAGACTGTGTCAGGCTACAAAGCTTCCACACAGCAACATAATCATGAAGAGAAAATTCACAGAGTGGGAACAATTTTTCCCAGCTAGTCTTCACACAGAAGACCAAGATCTAGAATATATGAGGAACTCAAAAAATATTAAACCACCTGGTCATTAATTTAATGACCCAGTCAAGATATGGTCTGGAGAAATAAACAAACACAGAGGAAGAAATACACATAGTTAACAAATATATAAAAATGTTCAACATCTCAGTTTATTAGAAAAATGCAAATTAAAACACTGAGATGCCATCTTACTCTGGAAAGAACAACAATCATTTGGAAATCAAGCACTTACAGATTCTTGTGGGCTGTGGCAACGTGGGAGCCCTCCTGTGTTATTGGTGAAAATGCCAACTAGAACCACCATAATGGAAATCTGTGTGTACAGAGAGCCCTGCCTGGTCCTCAGTAAGTTTATATTTATAATCCCATGGTGGGATCCTGCCAAGTTAACCCAATCTACTGCACCCAGTGCAACCCATGGTGAGAATAAAGACTCTATGGCATATTTGTAGTTAGAGAAGCCCAGGGCTCCTAAGTCCAGCCACGATGATGGCTACCTAGAGCAAAGGCCTCAACTGAAGGCCCAACCTGAGTTTTATTCATTCACAAGGAAAGGAGTGGCTTGAGGGTGAGTGATGTGAGGCTGGCGTGAGGTAGACAAGTGCGGTGAGCTGGGCTAGTGAGAGGCCTAGAATCAGTTATGTAATACGCAGAGAGTGATCTGCATGGCACAGTTGAGACAGTATCTAATGTGCTGGGTCAGTCCTTCAGCCCAGATGTGTAATCTTTCAAGTCCCAGGGATCGATAGACTTTCTGGAGGCCCAGTTCCAGTAGAGAGTGTGGAGCTTTGGCTCTTCATCCAGTCTAGATGCAGCTCACGTGAGAGAGCAGGAGGTGGGGGATTCCAGGCAAACATGTGTACTCCTCAAAGACTCCCATATGCACTGCAGCTGGACCCATATGCATTGCTTAGGGCCAACTGAAGGGATAAGAAAAGGTCCTGGCCAGCTCTGTACACATCAATACATGGCAATAGGGTCTAGTGAAAGTAGGGTTCAGCCAAAATAGAGACAATTGCTCCTCTTTCAAGAAGAGTCATCCAGGTGGGTGTTCGCATGTATGGAGAGTTCTCAAAGAACTGAAATGAGAAACTCCATGACTCAGCTACCCATGTGCTGCATATGTTCTTCAAAGAGACTGTCATTATCTTACAGTGATACACAATTCATAATAGGCAAATGCTGGAACCAGGCTGTATATTCATCAATAGATGATTGCAGGATGACATGCTATCTGTATACAACTGAATATTACTCTGCCACATGGAACAACAAATGTGAGGCACATACAGGAAAATAGATTTACCTAGGAAATATGATACTGAGTGAAATGGATCAGACACACAAGCTTGAACACTCTTATTTGACTGAGGCAAAGGACACAGAAAGGTATACAGGACTCACAGAGATAGACGAGTGTCAGATGTCATCCAACAGGAAAGTGATCCAAAAGGACAAGGAGAGTGGGAGGGGGATTAAGAGGAACAAAGATGTGGCCTGTGCAGAACCCCAGCAGCACCATTCAAGGGAGACTGTCCATGCCATAGCCTGAGCTAAGACAAGTGATATCCACAAGTTTGTACAAGGTGATGGGGAACCCCCGAGGTGTGCGGAGTGGAGAACAGGGAAGGGGAGGGGATTATTAGAAGAGCTATAGACAGTATTTGTGACCACCACCAGACAGGTAGGGACAGACCTGCAGCACGGGGCACATGACTGGGGCTGAGGATGCCAGAGCTGGAGAGATTAGGAAAGGACTGATGGTGACCCAGCACCCAGAGGGATCATGTCAGTTATGATGCACTGGTGTCGCCTTAGCAGTGCAGTTCAACTCAAGTGTTGTACAAACATCAGATGCTTAACCATGTATGTGGATCATAATGAAATGAAACACACACACACACACACACACACACAAACACACACACACGCCCCAGAAGCATAAGAAGGTTTAAAACACCCTGGGTAAAATCCAAAGTGATTTGGGAATAAATCAGCAATTGAAAATTCCCAGCTATGCAATCAGAATGGCAAACTGAACAGGAGGAAGTGTGAGCACCATACACACAGAGCAGGTGATGAGAAGACACACTCCGGGCCCATTAAACGGGGAGGGGGACTTTTGGGAAGACTGTGAAATACAAACCTTTTATTTTTTTTTCTTTTTTAATTTTTTTTTTATTTTATTGAAGTACAAATGTCAATCAGACAGTTTCAAGACACCTTAACCATACAGATTCGATAAATTAATATATTGCAAACTGTTTTCATAACGTTTTGGTTTTGTACAAGGTGCATACATGATATTATATTTACAGATATTATTTTAGCAAATATCTCTTATCAGTGAATTAAGAGTGTAGTTGCTTACTTATCTTTTTTTATACCTGAATTACATCAAAAATTCAATAATTATTTTCCTAGTGGATGACCATAGTACTAGAAGCCGACATAATATCCTGTCCAACCACCATTAGTGCAGATCTTGCCTATCATAGAATTATGTAGAAGCACAGCATTATCTGTCCCAACTGTACTGTCTATACACACACATCATGATTTTTTCTTTCTACAACCCTTCCTTTGTCTACATCTGTCAAAAGGGGCGCTCCATTGATAGTCAACTATCTTAGGTGCTTAAACTCAACACCACAATCCAACACAGTCCAGCATTCTACAACCATAGTGAGTTATTCAAAGAAATTGTCAACCATAGCCATTTACAGAGCAGCTTAATATTATGGCCTAACGATGTATACTTCATTTTTATACTTTTCTGCTGGATGGTTAAGGCCTAGGTAGATCACGACTTATATACCAACACATGAACTTTATATTTCCTATGTGGTCATTGAAGTCCTCTCAGGGTTTATCTTGTAGTCCTGTACATTATTCTGTGGATCCTTTGTCTGTGTCATCCATGTGGATGAGTCACGGCCAATGCTTGACCAGTTTGCTCTCTGTGAGAGCTTGAGAGAAAGTTTTCTCTTCATGTGACTCTCCCCAAGCACACTATAGAACTTCAATCTCTTTCCTCTATGGCTCCATAATCTCCTTGTTCAGAAAATTTGGAGCTCAACTGAGTTTCACGATGTTTCAGTACAGATTCTCCTATGTCTTGAGTCTTCGCTGACCTTGAAAGGCTAGGGCCAAAATGTTGGCTAGCCTTGTGGCTCTTCTATTTCTCCAACTTTGATCTGTGAACTTAGGTTGTTAACCATCCAGAAGAAAAGCTGATTAGTATCCTGCAGCATATGCCATTCACTTCGCCTTATCTGACTCAACTGATTTTACCTGTTGTATGTTGTATTTTACTTTGTATTTCTGCTTTTTGCTTCTTATACTAGGGAGACTATATGATATTTACACATGTGTGTCTGGTTTATTTCACTTATGAATATATGTTCAAGTGGCATCCACTTCAGTATAAATGCTTCAAACTTATCATTCTTAATAGCTGAGTAATACTCCATTATATAGAAATATCACATCTTTTTCAACCATTCCTCATGTGATGGACATCTTGGTTAACCTACCGGAATTTATGGGATGCGATGAAAGCAGTTCTTAGAGGGAAAATAATAGCTATGAACTCACACATTAGGAAAACAGAAAGGGAACAAATTAGCACCTTAATGTTGCACCTCCGACAGCTAGAAAAAGAAGAGCAAACAAAACCCAGAGCGCAAAGACAGGAAGAAATCATAAAGATTAGAGCAGAAATTAACTCAATTGAGATGAAAAAAACAGTTCAAAGAATCCACAAATCAAAAAGTTGGTTCTTTGAAAAAGTAAATAAAGTTGATAAGCCTCTTGCCAACCTCATCAAAAAGAGGCAAAAGAAAATTCAAGTACAAGCAATATGGAATGAAAAGGGTGAAATCACCACAGACCCAGTGGAAATTCAGAAGATTATCAATAGTTACTTCAAGAATCTTTACGCTCACAGAATAGAAGACACAGAAGAAATGGACAGATTCCTCGAAAGGTACAAATTACCAAAACTGAATCAAGAAGATATTACAACTCTCAATAAGCCGATAACAGCCATCGAAATTCGAAACGTAATAAAAAGCCTACTGACAAACCTTTTAAAGCTGGCTGTGCATAGGTCACCTGATTGCACAGGAATATTTGTATAAGTTTCTTAATTCAGGAATAAATTTTCAACTTTACACACTGTACTCTGACATTCGTGGCATAGTATTTAATACATTGCTACACTGAAAGCTTCCAATTGGATCTCCAGTACATTTGTGTTACAGTTTCTATCTAGATGTCCCCATTAACCTCATCTGATCCTATATAAGACCTTATGGAAGGTACCTAGATTACAGGGCCAGAACAGCAGAGTTGCTGGTAAGAGGCAAGGGTGTCCGAGAAACAGTCATATGAGTGTGACACAATAAGGTCATGTCTCCCAGGCTCTGGCTGGACTCTGCTTCCTGCCTCACCTGCCTGAGCACTGCCCTTCCTCCACCCCTCTGCCTTGATGGGCTCCATGGAGACTTCAGGACTAAGGCCCAAAATGTGAGCAAACATAAACCAGTCCTCTTTTAAGATGGGCCAGGCATTTTTTTCTGAGCAATGGGAAAGCAACTAAGACAGTGCCTCTTTTGACTTGCAGGACAATGTATCACAATAAAACACAACAGTAAATCATGATAAAAATAGAGAGAAGGCAGATTTTCAAACAGGGAGACAACAAAGAAAAAATTCCAGATTGCTGCATAGCATAAGAAGATAGTAGAAGGAAAATTCCATGATAAAATGCCAATGCTGAATCTATGAACTACCTATCACAGAAATATAGGACAACACTGAGACATTCAGGAGGAGCAAACTTACTGCCATACTGCCACCATGAGATTGAGAACACCAAGGCTGAGGCTTGCTTCAGGGAAATGAAAGCTTCTGCAGACAGAGAGCCGGGGCCTGGGCGCACACCTATGATCTCTCCTATGAACAGCTTTCACAGTCAGGGAAAGGCTGGGGTGAGTGTGACCTACAGCTTCCCTAAGGGTATGGGGTAGGAGAAAGAGGAGTGAGGTTCTCCTCTGAGAAGCCATGCGGGAAAGGGAAGCTCATGTGGGTACCATGACACATTCAAGAATGTGGACATTCTGGGAGCCACACCCAGGGGAGATAGGAGGGAATCTGGGGAATTTTAGGAAGTTTTCAGTACACAATATAAATTTTAATTTTAAAATAAATTTATGTATTCTTTTCTTTCTAAAATATTAATGAAAAGAACCAGCACAAATAAAAGAAAATGTACTGATGAAAGGAAAAGCAATTTGGCAGAGAATGACTACCCAGCAGGGCTCTGCTGGCCATGTGGACACAGGGAGGTCAGGAGGAGGAACTTGGTTCCAGATCCCTGGAGAAGTGAATGAGTGGACTCCCTGGGATGGTGGGGCTCCCACTGTTGCAGGCAGCTAAGCCAGACAGGGCCAGGACCTTGAAGGAGATAACACAGAAGACAGATACCTTACAACTGTGGGATGGACAGATGCTCCTGCTATGAGCCAGACCTAAAGACCAAAGATCAAACAAATGCTAACTTCTCTAAAAATTAGCATCTGGGATTGATCATCACCCTGAGAAAGCCAGGGAAATCATTATCTGATGGCCACCTGATAAAGTCCTGCCCTACATTTGCCCACTTGCTACATGACTCGCTTGCCCATTTGGTCCTGGACTAAATCAACTTTACCTAAACAATGGTGCTTGTATCTCATTGGTTGAGCACAGTTTTGTCCCACCCCACATCTACCTAAGTGAGTTCCTGTTTTCTCCATCTTAGCCCCACATGGTTTAACACTATAAAAGTCCCTGGAAGAGACAACCTCCCAGGGAGCTACCCACTCGGGCCCCCTTCCTGTCCCTCTATCGGAAAATATTTCTTCCCCTCAATAAATATATTTTGCTCATAACCTCCGTTTGTTCCTAAAATTCATTCTTCACATGTGTGTCTGGTTTATTTCACTTATGAGTATATGTTCAAGTGGCATCCACTGCAGTATAAATGCTTCAAACTTATCATTCTTAATAGCTGAGTAATACTCCATTATATAGAAATACCACATCTTTTTCAACCATTCCTCATGTGATGGACATCTTGGTTGTTTCCAAGATTTTGCTATCACACATTGTGCTGCTATAAACAAAGGAACTACAGAATAATGTACAGGACTACAAGATAAACCCTGAGAGGACTTCAATGACCACATAGGAAATATAAAGTTCTTGTGTTGGCATATAAGTCTTGATCTACCTTGGTCTTAACCATTCAGCAGAAAAGTATAAAAATGAAGTATACATCGTTAGGCCATAATATTAAGCTGAGCTGTAAATGGATATGGTCGACAATTTCTTTGAATAACTCACTATGGTTGTAGAATGCTGGACTGTGTTGGATTGTGGTGTCGAGTTCAAGCACCTAAGTTAGTTGAATGTCAATGGAGTGCCCACTTTTGACAGGTGTAGACAAAGGAAGGGTTGTAGAAAGAAAAAATCATGATGTGTGT
>PVKA01052825.1:0-11518 GCA_004027165.1 Ctenomys sociabilis
CCTTCAATTCCTTTTTTTTTTTTTTTTTGGCGGAACTGGGGATTGAACTCAGGCCCTTGCACTTGCCATGGAAGCGCTTATTCCACTCAGCCATCTCCCAGGCCCAACTCCTTCAAATTGAGCTTCATCCTCAATCCCGAGTTGAAAGCCTGCCTGGGCTACAAAGAGTTCAAAGTCCAGCCTGAACTCCATAGCAAGATCCTGTTTCAAAACACTAAGAGGGGGGAGGGTGAAAAGGAAGGAGGAAGGGAGGGAGAAGAACAGAACAGGAAAAAGTAGGAAATTATGATAATGATACCTCAACAGGATAAAGGGGGGCTGGGGAGATAGCTCAGTGGAATAAGCGCTTCCCTGGCAAGCGCAAGGGCCTGAGTTCAATCCCCGGTTCCACAAAAAAAATTAAAAAATGAAGCTCTGCTCCTAAGAAACCAGTAACTCACACAATGAGAAGAGCTGCAGGGAAGGTAACTAAACAGGGAAAACCCTATTTTCTCATCTGCCATTTCTCTCTTCTGAGTCCCCATGGTATTTTTTAATAAATGTGATGCTCCTCCCTTAGAAAGACCTCAGGGCCAGACAAACAGCTCAGCAGAGCAGGTGCAAGGGGTTGGATCCCTGGCCCTGCCTTGCCAGCCCTGCCCCTGGGGGGTGCTAACACACCAATTGAGACTGGGAGTGTTGTGGCCTATAACCCCAGCTCTTGGGAGGCTGTAAGCCGATGGTCACTACAACTCCTATCTGGTAGTGAGACCCTGAACACCCTGTAGACCCTTCCTAAAATACAAAAAAAAAAAAAAAGACAGACCTTAATTCCCCTTCAAGTCTGGGCTGGACTTAGTAAATTCATTCCTTTGTTTTTGTTTGGGGTTTGTTTTTTGGTTTGGGTTTTCTTTTTCTTCAGTATTGGGAATGCAAATATTTTTGGCCCTATTTCACTTTTTTTTTTTTTTTTTTTTTTTTTTTTTTGAGATACTGTCTGACTAAGATGCCCAGTCAGACTCAAACTTGGAACCCTCCTGCCTCAGCTTCTGTCACCACTGTATAAGCATATGCTACCACACCCGCTATGACCTGCCTCTAATACCATATGGTAAAGTGATGTGATCATAAAAAGTATTATAGTCTTCTTCCTTACATTCTGTCCTCTGATCATTTATTCTAGAAGAAGCCAAGTCCATGTCATAAGGTCATTCAAAAATGCCCATGGGGGGAAAAAAAAAATCCCCATGGAAGGCCCCTGAAGGCCAGCAAAGGAAGCCTCATGCTCCTAGCCGTGTGGAAGCAAATCTTGTTGTCCCAGCCACATCATCAGAGGTCTGCAACCGCATGAGCAACTCTGCACCAGAACCACTCACGCCTCTTCCGAAGAGCTAACCCAGAAGACCTGGGATAATAATATCTGCTACATTGACACTAAAGGCAGTTTGGTATACAACAACAAATAAGCCAGCCCTATAGTGCTGTGTGTCTCTAAAGCCCTTTGACTTCTAACACTTTCATGTATACCAATGGCCAGTAGAAACAGTCACTTGTAGAAGGCTTTCCTTTCAACTTTACAAATTCTGTTAGGTTTAACCCAATGAGTCAAGTTTGTGTTTCTGTTTATTACGTGTTGAAAGATTCTTGCCAGCACTTACACATTCACTGCACTTGTGAAAAGTGACATGATTAAACCTTGAGTATGAGCACACTGCTGAAGAGGAGTTAAAAATGAAAAATGCTCAACTGAATGGTCATGCAGAGCTGGATGCAGGACAATCAAATATAGCTCCAGAATGACAAATGGGTAAGTAGGGAAATCACTCGCTCTCTACTACCAGATGTACTGGAGCATCTACACTGCTGCAAGGAAAACAGCACAAAGCTACAACACCTGGAACAGAAACAATCACAATGCTTTTTGTATTGGGGATTGTACCCAGGGCCTCAAACCAAGCTAGGCAAATACCACCACTAAGTTACAACCCAAGTCCATTTTTGTTTTGTTTTTTGAGATAGGATCTCACTAAGTTGCTCAAGCTGGCCTCAAAATTATGATCATCCTGCCTCTGTCTCCCAGGTAGCTGGAACTGTAGTGTAGGTGGTACCAAGGCTAAATTTGCTTCTTTATTAAGGATAAAAAGAGGGCCCGGGGAGATAGCTCAGTAGAGTAAGTGCTTGCCTGGCAAGCACAGGGTCCTGAGTTCTATCCCCAGTACCACCAAAAAAAAAAAAAAAAAAAAAGGATTAAAAAAACCCAGGCTTTTGCTAAGAAAGATTTGTTTTACACAATTTCTTAAAACATTCTCTATAGACTGTCAGTACCCCATCAGAGGACCACAGATGCTCTTTGGGTTAAAGGATAAAAAATAATCTAAAAAAACTCTACTACATGACATTTATGAGACTGTAGGGCACCAACATGTATTTTAAATATATTTGACCTTAGAACCCTTAGCAGCATATTAGAATGCTATGAAAAGTTTAGAAAACACTGACATGGTTAGGCAGGCAAGTAGACAGCTGTATCAATAAGAGGAAAATAAGACAAATACATTAACACTAACTCTTTTTTTTTTTTGGTGGAACCCGGGATTGAACTCAGGCCCTTGCACTTACCATGGGAAGCACTTACTCCACTGAGCCATCTCCCTGGCCCCAAGACAAATACATTGAAATCATCTCACCTTAAAAAGGAATTGCACGTGACTACTAGTTATGATTATGTTGTTTCTTAATGCAAAATAAACTGGTAGAATAAATTATGCAAAGCAAAAACAGCCATACCAAATGTCAGGGGAAAAAACAAGATAGGAAAAGCTTGCCACACTGAAGGAGAAAGAAGGCCTTACACTTCAGAAGCCTCCCATTTGTCAGCTTTAATTGAACCTCTCCACATGAGCTAGCACCCTAAGGGGAGTCCAGCCTGTGAGGGAGTTCTGGTGGGAAGCTCAACAGAGTCTGGGGTGGGGGAGATGGCTCAGTGGAATAAAGCGCTTCCCTGGCAAGCACAAGAGCATGAGTTGAATCCCTGGTTTAGCAAAAAAAAAAAAAAAAAAAAAAAAAAGAGAAGGTCTGACCCAAGCCCTAAATAAACACTATTCACAACTCATTATTTGCCAGAATGCTCTTGGAAAATTTTAATTAAAAACACAGAAGGAGGGGCTGGAAAGATGACTCAGTAGAATAAGAGGGCCCTGAGTTCAATCCCCAGTACCACAAAAGAAAAAAAAAAAGACACAGAGCCAAGCTGAGGAGATAGCTCTGTAGTCTAAACACGTTCCTGGCAAGTACAAGGACCAGGGTGCTGGCCCCACACCAAGCTGGCCACCAAACCTGGGTATGATGGCACATACCTATAATGCCAGCACTGGGGAGGCTGAGACAGGAGGTTCACTATGAGTCTGAGCTACAGACCCTGTACCAAACAAATAAATAAATGAAGATATAAATAAACTTTTTTTTTTTTTTTTTTTTTTTTGTAGAACTGGGGATTGAACTCAGACCCTTGAGCTTCTAGGGAAGCGCTTATTCTACTAAGTCATTTCCCCCCACCTTTTTCGGGGGAAATAAACGATTTTTTAAAAGATATAGAGACAAGGGGCCAGGGAGATAGCTCAATAAAATAAACACTTGCCTGGCAAGCTCAAGGGCCTGAGTTCAATTCCCGGTTCCGAAAAAAAAAAAAAAACAAAGACAGGTCAGGTGGTGGTACACCCTATAACCCCAGTACACAGGAAGCTGAAGCAAAAAGACTGCTTTGAGTTCAAGGCCAGCCTGACCTACGTACATAGTGAGTCGATGGGAAGCTTGGACTATACAGCAAGGCCCTGTCTCAAGTAAGACAGGGGCCAGGGAGATGGTTCAGTGGAATAAGTGCTTTCCTGGCAAGCACAAGGGCCTGAGTTCAATCCCCAGTTCCGCAAAAAAAAAAGAAAGACACAAAAAAAGAAAGGCACAGAGCCAAGTGTGGTGTCATACACCCGTTATCCCAGCACCCTTGGAGAATGAAGCAAAAGATCACAAGTTAGAGCCAGCCTGAACAACTTTAGCGAGACCTTTGTCTCAAAACAAAGATATACAGTTAAATGCAAAGGCCCTCAGTTCATCCCCAGTAACACACATACACATGTCCTTAAAAGCAGAAGCAGAGCAGGGGCATAAAGACACAAATAAACCAGAGATAAAACATGGGGCCAGTACAGCACATATTAAATTAAAAAAAAAAAAAAAAAAAAAAAAACTTGGGTATTGTGGCACACACCATACACCCACCACTCAAGTAAGAAGCACAAATTCAAGGCCATCCTAAGTGACATAGTGAGTTCAGAACTAGTCTTACATAGTAAGACCCTGTCTCAAAAAACCAACAGGCCCAGGAATGTAACAATCAAGTTCAGCAGCATAGTGCCTGCCTGGCAAGACCTAGCTCTGTGTTTAACAAGGAGCAGCCAGGGCCAGAGGTGCTTCTCAGTGGTACACTGCTTGCTTAGCCTGCAGAATAGCCTCAGTTCAGTCCCCAGCAACCAACCAATCAATCAGTAACAGCAGTTTAAATGCACCCAAAAGAATCATTTCCTATAACAAATAGTCTATTTAAAATGGGCATGGACAAACACTCAGGAAGCTGAGACAGAAGGATCTCTGATTTGAAGACCACCCTGAACTACACAGCAAGACCCTACACAAAAAACAATAGCACTATACAACTATTTAAAATCAATGGCCAGCCGGGCGTGGTGGCGCATGCCTGTAATCCCAGCACTCGGGAGGCTGAGGCAGGAGGATTGTTGTGAGTTCGAGACCAGCCTGAGCTACAAAGTGAGCTTAAAGCCAGCCTGAACTGCATAGTGAGACCCTGTCTCAAAAAGACAAAAAATAAAAAAATAAAATAAAATCAATGGCCAGGACCCAGTGAGGTAGCTCAATAGAATAAGCACTTGCCTAGCAAGCACAGGATCCTGAGTTCAATCCCTGGTATCACAAAAAATCAAATCAAATCAAATCAATGGCCAAAGCCCCTGTACCCTGCAAAGAATTAAGCAAAGCTGCTCACGTGGATACATTTCCCTGGTACTCAAAGCCAGGTCCTGCATGCAGAGGGGTTTCCAGCAGCTCCACATATAGTCACATACAGTATTCTCACTCACCCACTATTATATGCCCTGAATATAGGAAGGGGTCAGGAATTAAGACTACTGGGTCCCAGGTGCCACAAGAGCATGCCCTACTGCGTGTGGGTTCCAATGGTCCTGGTTTTTTCTACACCCCAAGACCCTTGCTTTTTTTTTTTTTTTTTTTTTTTTTTTTTTTTTTTTTTTTTTTTTTTTTTTTTTTTTTTTTTTTTTTTTTTTTTTTTTTTTTTTTTTTCTAATTTTGAAACAGGGTCTTGCTAAGTTGGCAGGCTGAGCTCAAACTTAAGAATCCTCCTGCATCTGCCTGCCCAAGTGCTGGGAATGGCCTCTTTGGAGAGGCTCTCCCCGTTTAGATATGCTGCAGGTCATGCTTGCCCACAAGCTTTCAGCTTAGTCAAGGCCAACAATGGAACGCTGTCCCCTTCAGAATGGTGTCCTTAGTGTCCTAGACACTAAGGTATGTCTCAAGAAACTTTCTGCTGAGGAGTGAAACCCATATTCCTAACCACGGTTTCGCATTAACTAAAGCACCACTAAAACCAGGATCATTTCCTTCTGTTGAGGACTGATAACTTTCACTACATGTTTACCCATTTTTTTCTTTTTAAATCCCGAGACAGTTTCACTATCCTTAAACCTGCAACCCAACATGGTGCCATGTGCCTGTAATCCCAGTAATTAAGGGGCTAAGGCAGAAGAATCAAAGTGAGTTTGAGGTCAGCGTGAACTATACAGCGAGACCCCATTTCAAATAACAAAATTTAGCCAGGCATGGTGGCACAGGCCTATAATCCCAGCACTCGGGAGGCTGAAACAGGAGGATTGTTATGAGTTCCAGACCAGCCTGAGCTGCAAAGTGAGCTTAAGGCCAGCCTGAACTGCATAGTGAGACCCTGTCTCAAAAAGACAAAAAATAAATTTTATTTTTAATTTACAATTCTCCTAAGGGCCAGGGAGATGGCTCAGTGGAATAAGCGCTTCCCTGGCAAGTGCAAGGGCCTGAGTTCAATCCCTGGTTCTGCCAAAAAAAATCCTCCGGCCTCAAGCTCCCAAGGAAGTAAAGCAAGATTTACAGATGTGCAAAAAAAATAGCAGTATATAACTAGTACAGACACTGTTGAACACAAGGGGGCACACAAACATTGAACCCAGGAGAGTTCTGACACACAGCTACATCTCCAGCCATTCTTAATTTTTATTTCAGTTTGAAACAGGGATTTATTAAATTGTACAGAACAGCTCCAAACTTTTGAGGCTCCTGCCTCAGGCACTTGAATAGTTATGATTACAGGCATATACCAACATGCCCAGTAGAAGAGGTTTAAATTTCTACACCACTTTTCCCCAATACCTGAAATACAGGCTGGGGCGATGATAGCTCAGTGGTCTAAGCACCTGCCTGACAAGCACAAAGACAGGGTTCAATCCCTGATACCACATGCCACACCAGCCCACTGGGGAGGCTGAGACAAGAGGATCACTACCAGTCTGTGCAGTGAAACCATGTCCTAAATAATTAAATAAATAAACCTAAAATGACTGAAGATTTTCTATTCATTGCTACCCAAGCCCCTAACCAAACCTCTTAAAATTGTCATAATTAGTGTAAAATTAGGGCATGAACCATGACTTCAATTTCTGATGCAAAACCCCAAAGCAAATAGGCTACAAAGATTCCTCAAGTAGCTGGAAGTGGTGGCGCATGCCTGTAATCTCAGCACTCGGGAGGCTGAGGCAGGAGGATTGTTATGAGTTCCAGACCAGCCTGAGCTACAAAGTGAGCTTAAGGCCAGCCTGAACTGCATAGTGAGACCTTGTCTCAAAAAGACAAAAAAAAAAAAAAAAAGATTCCTCAAGTATCAAGTGGCCTATAAATTAGAGGTCTTATCATCTTGTAATATAACTATGTAAGAAAAACTTTCACAGTCAAATACATTTTTATGGTTGCTATTAGTAAAGTTTGTCAGTTAAATGCAATATTACACTGACACAAATCATTTTACTAAAAGAAGCCCGTTGCACTACTGGGACTCCAATTCAGGGGCTCCCTTCCACTGACACAAATCATTTTACTAAAAGAAGCGCGTTGCACTACTGGGACTCCAATTCAGGGGCTCCCTTCCACTGACACAAATCATTTTACTAAAAGAAGCCCGTTGCACTACTGGGACTCCAATTCAGGGGCTCTCTTCCACTGAGCTACATCCCAGCTCTTATCTTAGACAAGGTCTCACTAGGTTGCCCAGGGGAAATTCAAAACTTGTAATCCTCCTGCCTCAGCCTCCCTCAGAGCTGGGATTATGAAAAATATATTAACAGTACTGTCTGACCTAGTTACCCAACATAGGAACCTGTATTATAGCTTATATTACTTGGAACACCATGTTAGTCATACAAATCACAACTACAACCAAAACTCCAAGGGAGTAAGTACATTTGCTGTGTGGGCAAGCTTATTTGTAGTCAAATAGTCATTCAAGGGGCCGGGGAGATGGCTCAGTAAAGTAAGCACCTGCCTGGCAATCAAAGGGCCTGAGTTCAATCCCTGGCTCCACAAAAACAATTTAAAAAATAAAAATAGGGGCCGGGGAGATGGTTCAGTGCAATAAGCACTTCCCTGGCAAGTGTAAGTTCAATCCCCAGTTCCGCCTAAATAAATAAATAAATATAAATAAATAAATAGTGGCACAGATAATCTTAGAATTTTCTAATAAGCCAGGCATGGTGGCACATGCCCGTAATCCTAGCACTCGGGAGGCTGAGTCAAGAGGATTGTTGTGAGTTTGAGACCAGCCTGAGCTACAAAGTAAGCTTAAGGGCCAGCCTGAACTGCACAGTGAGACCCTGTCTCAAAAAGACACATTAAAAAAAAAAATTTCTTTTTTTTTTTTTTTTTTTTTTTTTTTTGGTCTTTTTGAGACAGGGTCTCACTATGCAGTTCAGGCTGGCCTTAAGCTCAGTTTGTAGCTCAGGCTGGTCTCGAACTCACAACAATCCTCCTGCCTCAGCCTCCCGAGTGCTGGGATTACAGGCCTGCGCCACCACGCCCGGCTAAAAAAAAAAAAATTTCTAATAAATAAATACCTATTTCACATTGTTTGAAAAACAGAACCCTGCCTGACAAGAAATTAATGACATATGTAACAGGCTCACCAAAAGCACAAAGTCACAATACAAGGCAAGCTTAGGTATTAAGGTAATTACCAGGATATCAATAATTAACAGTTATTTAAATATGATTCCAGGAGTCCCTAGCTGTTAGAAATTGTGAATAACTAAAGCAAAGAAGTGTTACCAGAAACTGATTATGTAAGAAAAATAGTGTATTGTTTCAGGACGTGTGTGAAATGTAGTTCACAGCACAATTACACTAGACTCACTTTAACATCTGAATTTTCTGGTATCTTAACCTTTAAATCAACTGCAAAAGTAGCTGCCCAAAGCAGTTAGTAGGAAAGCATAGTATTCTCAAAAGAACTTGACAAGTACAACTTTATTTTACTACTTAAATGTTTTTCTGATTACTGAAATTTGAAATAAGATGTTAAGGATTCAAAACCGATTTTAAAGTAATGGGTGCTTATGAAATCCATAATATTCAACATATTCAGGTTTTGGTTTTGGTTTTGGTTTTGAGCTACAGGGTCTTACTATGTAGTTTAGGCTGGCCTTAAACTCAGTGATCCCCTGCCTCAGCCTCCTGAAAGCTAGCATTACAAGTGTGCGCCACCACAGCCCACCCATGTTCAGGTTTTGAGAAAGACAGAAATCACAAGGCGGGGGGTGACACACTGCAGTTCAGTATTTGTTCAATAGTACATATTAGCTCAGTACTGTATTACAGTCATATTTTTTCAAAATTCTGACTGACCAATCAGAATTGGATAAGTAACTGGTATATTTTATTTCTTGTTTGGATTGGCTTTTTTTGGAAGTGGGGGTACCAGGGATCGAACTCAGGACCTTGTGCTTTCTAGGCAGGCACTTATGCTGCTGAACTATCTGTCCAGCCCTGGATTGCCTTTTCAGTTAAAATTAATTCTCAGTTACTCGAGGTTTCTTGCCACAAAACACTGGCAAAGAAAACACTAAACTGAAATTACATGATTATGCACCAGCTGAATAATATATTTAAATTGTGCACACCTCACTGTAAAAAAATAAATACATAATACACAATTTTATGGAAACTGGGGCCGGGGAAGATGGTTCAGTGAAATAAGTGCTTCCCTGGCAAGGCAAGCTCAAGGGCCTGAGTTCAATCCCTGGTTCCACCAAAAAAATAAAAAGAAACTGTTTACACTTTGGGAAGCAAACTGACTCAGGAACCACATTAGGGGCTGAGGTATAGATCAGCCACACAGCACCTGCCTGGCAAGCATATGGTCCTGAGTTCAATTCCCAGTTCCAGCTAGGGGGTGGGGGGAAGAAACTACATTAGGAGTAGCCAATCTGGAAGGAAGATGTTTACTCTGACTGCAAACTGTATTAAAACAAATTGAGATGGGTTAGGAGCTGTAATAATAAAAGTATTTTTACGGTACCCATTAAGCAGATTATGTATGAAAGTGTGTGCTGGTTTAGAAATCTTTGAGAGGAAATTTGTTATGTTAACCTGTATACACACTCATTTCCAAAGGTCTCTAGCCTTCTATTTATACAGGTCAAATCCATAAGCCACTCCTAAAACTTACTTTATGTTAGTATGACTACTAAAAACACTATTGCAATGCAGTGCTATTAGGTATACAAAACATAATTGATTTTAGTGAAATTTCCCCACCCCCAACTCCTCCCCAACCTCTTTGGCCCGCTCTAAATCACTCAGAAAACTCAACACAGTGCTGGAATTTTACTTTCTATAGCAGTTTCAGGATGTCCTAACCAGTGACTTTTTAAATGATATTAAAAAAATAAATAAATAAGACTGCTAGTGTAAAGCCGGGCGTGGTGGCGCATGCTTGTAATCCCAGCACTCGGGAGGCTGAGGCAGGAGGATTGTTGTGAGTTCGAGACCAGCCTGAGCTACAAAGTGAGCTTAAAGCCAGCCTGAACTGCATAGCAAGACCCTGTCTCAAAAAAAAAAAAAAAAAAAGAGTGCTAGTGTAATAGTTTCCAACACCTAAAATGCAAATAAACCCTCTTATTTTGTGTATCATTTCATGGGAAACTTTATTTTATTTCCTGAAAGAGGGAAGAGTATCAATTCAAAAGCAGCCTTGAAAGTCACAATGTGTAAATACCTCTGGTAGCAACAAATTAAGGTCAAGGCACAGCCAATAACATGATAAAGCCTCAACGCAAACGTGTGCTTGTCAAAGGGCACCTGTGTTAGCATCTCCAAGAAGTGTCCTTTGCAGAAAGACACTGCAACTGCATTTAAAAGAAAATCATTAAGTCTGAGCCCTTAATCCCTTCCCCCACCCTCTGCCGCAGGCCAGGGTCAGAGCAATTAACCAGTAGAAGGTGCTATTCTGCAACCCTCTAGAGTTCACACCAGCCTCCATCCCCGCCCCGCGCTGGGTTTACCCAAAGTAGCCTCTCAACCCAGTCCAGTGCTCAAAGAAGCCCCACACCAGCTCAAAAGCAGAAAACCATTATCTTTTCTTTAAAATCCCTACCGCTCTATTTACAAAAAACCACCTCACTGAGACCTCAACAGCCAGCAAATCTGACCATTATACCTTGAGACCACGAATCACACTCACACACACACTTGCTAACACACTAACCCCAAATACAATCCTTTATCATTTTAGCTGAGATGTTTACTGAGACAGAAAAGAGGGTCACACTCACTACAGTAAGAGTCAAAGTGAACAAATCGCTGTCTCCAACAAAAGTGGAAGCAATGAGGAATATGAAAAGCCCCAGAGCTGACTCTAAGGGCCATGTCACATAAAGAGGAATTTTATCTCTACATAAAGAAAGCAGGAGAGCAAAGGGGAAAAAAAAAAAAAAAAAAAAAAAAAAGAGGAGTCTCTGAATATGTTTCTGAGTGAGTGTCCTTTAGTTCTCCATGTACTCTTCTGCCCCACAAGGTTGCAAAAAAAAAAAGGCCAGACATGGGAAAGCAGAAAGCTGGAAAAAAAGCACCCTCCCCGCCCCCATCTTCTCTCCTCTCTCCCAAAAAGAGCTGTTTGTCTGTGCAAACCTAGTCCCAAATATGGGAGAGAATGAATGTGTGTATGAAAGAACAATGAGCCCTCAGCCTGCCATTGTGTGTGTGTGTGTGTGTGTGTGTGTGTGTGTGTGTGTGTGTGTGTGTTTTCCCTTCGACCTCAACAAGGAGAGCTGGAAACCAGCTTTCCACCCAGGCTAGGCCATCAAAAGCAAAACTATTTTACAATTAACTCAGCAAGCAAATCCGTGGAAAGAAGCATCTACCCAAAGATGATTTTATT
>PVKA01052826.1:0-11506 GCA_004027165.1 Ctenomys sociabilis
CTAGCTAGCTGTCTGAACTGCTGCCACTTGCTTTACTCTCGGCTCTTTGCAGCCGTCATGAAAGGTTGCTCTCTGCCATGTGCCAGTCTGCCTTGGAGCCAGCTGTCTATGGGCTGAAACCTCCAGTAACTGTTAGCTAAATAAACCTTTCCTTCCTTCATTTAGGGTGTTGGGTACTTGTCCCAGTGATGAAAGAAGAGTAACTGAGACAAAGTCCTAAATAAAATATTCACCAGATTCAGTCAAATCATTTGAAGGTATATATCTTCTAAGGACAAAATATAATAAAATTTTAGATTTTTCTTCTTTTGTTTAATCAGTTATAACAATTGACAGTTAATTGGACATTTCAAATCTTTAAGATACATTCTTCGACAAACTCTGTTCTTCTCTGTGTACATCAAAGATCTGTGTACATGATTTCTAGGGGTGGATAAGACAGTATTGGTGATTTGGAGAAAACTCCATGTTCATATAATTTCCACTAATACCATTTATTTTTCTATTGTGCTCATTCTATAACATTAACCAAATGGGGTGGGAAGTGGGTAATAAATGATACAGTGCATGTCTATTTTTTAAGACAAGGTTTTAGAACTTGTAACGAACATGATACATCTTGATTTCTATTTCCCAACCTCCTCCCTTCTCTTCAACCCTTGTCCCTCTCCTTATTTATAAAACTTTGTTTTTACTTTGCCTTTCTTCTTTTCTCTTCCTTACTTTTCTTCCTTCCCCACCCTGGCTCTGCTTTACTTTTGTATTATAAATTTTTTTATTTCCCAATATTATACATTTTGGTTTTTATTTACTCTTTCAGATTCTCACACCAGAGGGTGTGACTATTCCACATGCAAATACATAAGGAGTATTTACCTAAATATGTCCAATTTATTTCACTAAGAGTATGATCTCAAGTTCTATCCATGTAATGATAAATGTCTTGAGTTTATTCTTCTTTATGGCTGAGTAGTGCTCCACTGCATTTAAAAAAAAAAATCTTTTTTTATCCATTCCTTGGTTGATGGGACTTTGAGGTGTTTACAAGATTTAGCTGTTACAAACTGTGCCTCTCTCTCTCTCTCTGTCCATATATATATATATATATATATATATATATATATATATATGTATATATATATATCACTGTGATATGATATTTTTAATTTTTTCTGGGAAGATACTTGGAAAGGGAATATTTGGGTCAAATACAATCCTAGGTTTTCAGGAATCTCTATACTGATTTCCACAATGCATGCACCAGTTTGCACTCCCACGAACAGTGAAGATGATTTCCTTTTTTCACTCAGCACCACCAGCATTAGTTATTGGCTGATTTCTTGATGATAGGTATTCTTCTGGTGTAAGATCGTATCTCAGCATTGTCTTGAACTGAAGTTTTATTAATCTTAGAAAATTATGGTGTCTTTTTCAATTTCAAAAAATGTCACAGGACTGTCCTGCTGCAATGCTGTATATGGCTAAATTTCTAAATTTCTGCGTAAAATAATATTTTACTT
The DNA here is from genome assembly GCA_004027165.1 of Ctenomys sociabilis. NCBI lineage: Eukaryota > Metazoa > Chordata > Mammalia > Rodentia > Ctenomyidae > Ctenomys > Ctenomys sociabilis. The sequence continues at coordinate 1,521 of PVKA01052826.1, forward strand.
CTATTTTTAAAAATATTTTTGAATTTATTTTCTTCATGTTCTGTTGGGACTTAAAGTTTAACATATCAATAAGTGATGGAAAATAACTGTTCCAAGTTATGTCTAAGAAGTTTGACAGCCAGACAGATAGTGAGGTAAAGCTCAAGTGCCTATGTTGTATGGTAATAATAACAAGCTTCTCTTCTGGAGGGTTAACCACTTAAGTTTGCAGATCAAAAATGAGAGAAAAAGAAGGGTTGTAAGGACAGATCCCATAATGCACTTGCTTTTCCAATCCTGGATGGTTGCCACAGCCTTGAGTCTATGAACACAGGTGCTTCTGCTGCAGGGAGAGCACCTCATTAATCTATTGGTGACAAAGTTAAACAGTGAAAGTCATAAATTGTGATGCAGAGAGAGAGAGAGAGAGAGAGAGAGTTGTCTTTGTTGTTTGTCTGTTTGCTTATATTGTGTATGACAGCCGTACCTCAATATGTGTTTCGGGCGGTAGCTATAAAGTGACTGTGGGAATGAGGTCCAGGCATAGGAGAGCCAGATGGCCGCAAGACTGGAGCCCTTGCACTAGACCATCAACCTCCAGACTTGTGCAAGAAACCAAAATAATCTTTCCTTAAACATGTTTTAAAGGTGGGATTGTATTTCATTTGCAACCACTTATAATCTTCAAGAAAATGATGGTTAAGAGAAGAAAGAAGATGATAGCAGTAATCTTTCTAGTACCTTTTATGTTGCGAGGTAACTAACAACTTGAATCCATACCACTGCCCACAACTTACTTGAAGTTATAAACTTCAGCTTTATCCACATTTTCCTTTTGTCTCCAGGAAAACCAGATATTTTCAGGTGCTCCTTTCCCCACAAAGTTATAGTCATATATAGAGGTGAAAAAAGCAGGAAGAAGAGTCCTCTCCTCTTGAGTTCAACATTAATCATAAAAGATTTCTGAGATCTAATTTGCGTTAAAATGCCCTTAATACTACAAATAACTTCTTATGTCTTGATGACGATTATGTTATGATGCTCATACTAAAGACAAAGGAGTACAAGTCTCATACTATAACTCATCTACATGAATATCTCCATGGTTTTAAAAGTATTATGGCTCTTCATGGTTTCGAACAGAAGCTATAGTTTGTTGTTGCTGCTTTTAAATGGAAAATACTAGATATGAATTCAATATATGAGCACATAGTAATTACTGAGATAGTTTATTACCCGGTTCAACTTACTGTGTGTACACATGAGATTAGAATTATTAACTACTTGTACAAATTTCCATTTTCTTTCCACAAATGTTACCATTATATACATTGTCTATTTCCCTATTTATATTTTTACTTCTTATTCAGAATGTATGCCAAAAATATGCATTTGCCATATTGACATACAGTTTAGTCACATGAATCGAAAAACTGTTTGCCTGCCGTTTCTAAGAGAGAGTTTCTTGTCACCTAACTAATAATCCACAAACAGAAATAAGAATCTCCTTTGGCTCTATTTGCAAAACACAATAAAGTTTATGTATTTAGATGAAAGAAATTCTAGATAACAAAATAAAAGTGCTCTAAACCTTTGCAATGTCTCTGTTGTTGAATGAAAACTGAATGATTCTCTGTGGTGGAGATAGCTATTATCTCTTCAAAATGCCCTTTGTTGGACAATCTATCAATGTTGGCTAAAAACTCATAATTCTCCTTTTCAAAGAAGTACTTCCCTATAAAATTGCAAGGTTTATGTCCAACCATCTTAGCAGATTCCTGCAGCCAACGCCTGAGGACAGCTGTACTTCTTTGACTTAGGGGTTCTCAAGGCAATCTTCCAATACAACCATGTCCTTCTTTAGTTTTCCTTTCCTTCCCGATAGCCCTACCTTGCTTTCCTTACTCAAGAGGAACTATCTTTCAGTGAATGAGCTCCATGAGACTCTTTCCTTCAGTCCTGATTCTAGCCAACCTGACTTTAGCCTCCTTTATATGCAAATCCATTATTAAATGTTATTCTACCCCATGCTTACCTGTACTTTGGGTCTCAGATGAAAAAAAAAAATGGCTTAATTTCACTAGTACCACACCTTGTATGCCTAAACAAAGAATAGAAAATACTGGAGTATGTAACAGGTTTCATTGTCTTTTACCCTTAGAGTTTTCATGGAGTTGATTCTACAGAGTATCAACTGTCTACTAAACATATTTAATAATTCCCTATGGCAGAGCTGGGGAGATGGCTCTGTGGTCTAAGCCTGCCTGGCAAGCACAAGCACCTGAGTTTGATACCCAGTACCACATGTCATGTGGGCACCAGAACCCCTGGCACACCCTGCCAGCCAGTGAACCAGGCATGTTGGTGCACGCCTGTAATCCTGGTGCTGGGGAGCCTAAAATAGGAGGATCACTATGAGTCTGAGCTGCATAGTGAAACCCTGTACCACGTTAAAGTAAATAAATAATTCTGTATGATACATAGTCCATTATAATTTTTGAGACGCTTAGCTTAATATTGTGTTAAAATGTTCAATAAATATCTTCTAAGTGACTGAATAGTGTATATGAGTGGTGTGGCTTTCAAAACAGTTCATTTAGGTAAATGGAGAGATATTATGTAATCTATAACGGTTATGATTAATATACATTAAGCATCCTATTTTTCACTATCTCATGCTGTCCTGATATCATACCTATGAGACAGATTTCATTCTTCCAGTTTTTGCTACAGAAGATAAATTTTAAGAAGACTAAGGCACTTCTCCAAAATGAGACAAAGCTTGTGGCAAACTTTAATTACAAAAAATAGATTTTCTCACTTTGAGATGTGAAATGATACAGCATAACTACTTTTTCTGAGTTAGGAGCGGCTGGAGTGGACACAACCACAGAGTGGACACCTGCTTGGTCATGCGCAGTAGGAGAGAAAGCACAGGATTCAGGTTTCATATGTAACAATAGAAATGTGGGAACAAAAATAGGTCTTGGTAGTGACTCACTGCAATTCCATATCAGCAGACCCCTTAAAGAAACTACTCATTCAAAATATAAAGGAATTTTCCTGAAGTCATTTGTTTCTCCATTAATTTTAAGGTTTTTTTTTCTTCTTTTCTTTGGGTTCTTCTTTTTTTTTTTTTAGTTTCTTTTTACTTTATTCTTTCATTTTATTCTATTAATTATCTTTACTTCTTAACAGTACCATTTATCTGATTTTTCTCTCATCTTCTTTATTTTTATTTTTTAAGCTTCTTTCTTTTTCACTTCACCATTACTCTACCTTTGCTAGTATTACTATTACATTTTATTAATTTTGAATAGTAAGTTGACCATGCTATTATTGTTCAATTCTTCTCTATTGTTAATAAGATAGTTACTGCAGTTAGTAGATACTTATCATGAATCAATGTTTTGTTTGTCTTTATATCTAATTACAGAATTTTTTTCTATTGCTAAGTATAGCAGTTCTTACAGTAATGTCAATATCCAGTTTGTCTTTAACTCCACCACTGTTGATAATTTTATCACTATTGCCAGGGTGGCAGAGTTGTTGCTATGAACTGGTTTTACTCTATGCCAACATCTGGTTTGTCTTTATGCTATCAAAAATACTATGGTTAATTTCCAGATAATTGAGTACCAGTTCAATTATACTATGCTCTTCCCTCCCCAGGTTAACAAAAGTAGCAACACACTGGCACAGAAGAAAAAGCCTTCCCTGAGGCACTCCCAGAGTGCATCAGTGGAAATCAGATATATGTAAATCAAGGGCTATAACATATCATATAAACAGAAGGAAAATGTCACATGATTATCTCAATAGATAAATAAATAGCCTTTGATAAAATTCAATGTCCATTTGTGATTAAAATATCTTGAAGAAAATAGATGCTTAAGGACTTTATCTCAATTTATGAGCTACTTATGACAAATCTAATGTCTATGTTAAATTAGGAATTATTTATTTATTTATTTGCTTATTTATTTGTTGGTGGAATCAGGGATTGAACTCAGGTTCTTGTGCTTGCCAGGCAAACATTTATTCTACTGAGCTATCTCCCTAGCTCTGTCTATATTAAATTAAAAAGTGACAAATAAAAATTCCTCTAAACTTAGGAAGAAGACTATATCCACTATTATTGTTCCTGTTAAATTTGGTACTTACACCAGGGAAATTAGATATTAAGAAAACCGATGAGTATAGGAAAGTAGAGGCCAAATTATCCTTATTTGCAGATGATAAAATCCTTTACATAAAAGTATCCAAAAAATTACACCCAAAAACTCCTGTATTGGGCCAGTTAGATAGGTCAGCAGACTAAAGCAACTAATTAGGCAAACACAGTGAGTGACACAGTGTACCATACTGGCACTGTGTACTCATGGTGCACTGGGATAGTGAAAGAGAATGAGTGTGGTGACACGTGCCTGTAATCCCAGCCCTTGGGAAGCCGAAAACAGGAGTATAACTATGAGTCTGATGTGTGTAGTGAGATGCTCTACACCCTATAGTAAATACGTAAAAAAAGACTCCTGAAACCAAATTCAAGAAGGTGACAGAAATGTAATTATAAAATCAACACACAAAATTTCGGGCTGGGAAGATAGCTCAGTAGCATAAGCGCTTCCTTGGCAAGTGCAAGGGCCTGAGTTGAACCCCTTGTTGTGCCAAAAAACAAACACTCTTCCCATAAAATTAATACTATTCTTGTACTTAAAGAATGAACCTAGCTATACAAGATGACAAACTTGAGACATTTGTATGAAAATGAATGCACCTGGAAAATACAATGTTGAGTGAAATAAACCAGATACAGGAGCTTAAAAACTGTAAGGCACATCTCTTTTTAGTGGGGAAAAGTACAAACAAAGAAAATGGAACAGGATGGACAGAAAAGGAGAAGGGGATGGATCTTTTGGAATAGGGAAGCAGTCCAAGGGAGGAAGGCCAAGGGATGAGGAAGTGTGCAAGGGAAAATAAGAATGAAGATTCGCAGTATACAGAAAGCTAACAACTTTAAGTAATGCAAACACTTTACACCACAACACAAGCTATGCCAAATAACATCAGTAAGTAGATAAGGAGAATAGAGGAATCTGTGGGGAATGGGAAAAGGAAAAGTAGGGGAACTGGATAAGAAACAACAACAACAACAAAAAAAAAAAAAAACAAGCTATAATATGTACATGTAACCACTACCAAAACGATTGAAAACTGTGTGAATTACAAATATGTGCAAATAATAAATACATAAATTTGTAAAACAAAATTTTTAAAATATGAATTCCTATACCATTAGTAAAGCACATTTCCAGGTGGGTCCTACTGGTCTATGGCCCCTTCCATTGTCTGCTTTCTGAGTGCCTTTAGTAAAAAATAAACCTTTCCTCCTCTAAATTGCAAATGGAATGCATTTAGACCTAACAACAGAAAGCTGACCAATACACTCAACCTATGATCTATCCACTAAATAAAATACCTGTCATAATATATGACTTCTGTATACAAAATATAAAAATCTGTCTTCTACCAGAAACAATCCCATCATTATGCATAAATTCTGTGACTGAGGGAAGCAAAAGGTAATACAAATGCCTTGCTTTTGCTTCACTCATGGAATCTTCATTAGTCCTATGATTTGAAACTCTAGTATACATAAATAGTGTTTTCTCTTAGCATTCTTAAATAAATCATGTCTATGTTTAGAAAAAGCAGTTATGCTATATTATTTCACATCTCAAGTTAGAAAATCTTTTTGTAATTAAAGTTTGCCACAAGCTATGTCTCATTTTGGAGAAGTGCCTTAGTCTTCTTAAAACTGGAAGAACGAAATCTGTCTCATAGGTAGGATATCAGGACAGCATGAGATAGTGAAAAATGGGATGCCTAATGTATATTAATCATAACCATTATAGAGTACCTGATATCTCTCCATTTACCTAAATGAACTGTTTTGAACGCCACACCACTCACTTACACTATTCACTCATTTAGAAGATATTTGTTGAACATTTTAACACAATATTAAGCTAAGCGTCTCAAAAATTACAATGGACTATGTACCATAGAGAATTATTTATTTACTTTAACGTGGTACAGGGTCTCACTAGGCAGCTCAGACTCATAGTGATCCTCCTATATTAGGCTCCCCAGCACCAGGATTACAGGCGTGCACCAACATGCCTGGTTCAGTGGCTAGCATGGTGTGCCAGGGGTTCTGGTGCCCACACGACATGTGGTACTGGATATCAAACCCAGGTCCTTGTGCTTGCCAGGCAGGTGCTTAGACTACAGAGCCATCTCCCCAGCTCTGCCATAGAGAATTATTAAATATGTTTAGTAGACAGTTGATACTCTGTAGAATCAACTCCATGAAAATTCTAAGGGTAAAAGACAATGAAGCCTGTTACATACTCCAGTATTTTCTATTCTTTGTTTAGGCATACAAGGTGTGGTACTAGTGAAATTAAGCCATTTTTTTTTCACCTTAGACACAAGTACCCAAAGTACAGCTAAGCATGGGGTAGAATAACATTTAATAATGGATTTGTATATAAAAGAGGCTAAAGTCAGGTTGGCTAGAATCAGAGACTGAAGGAAAGAGTCTCATGGAGCTCATTCACTGAAAGATAGTTCCTCTTGAGTAAGGAAAGCAAGTTAGGACTATTGGGAAGGAAAAGAAAACCAAGGAAGGATATGGATATGGTTGTATTGGAAGATTGCCTTAAGAACCCCTAAGTCAAAGAAGTACAGCTGTCCTCAGGCATTGGCTGCAGGAAAATGCTAAGATGGTTGCACATTAACCTTGCAAATTTATAGGGAAGCACTTCTTTGAAAAGGAGAATTATGAGTTTTTAGCCAACATTGATAGATTGTCCAACAAAGGGCATTTTGAAGAGATAATAGCTATCTCCACCACAGAGAATCATTCAGTTTTCATTCAACAACAGAGACATTGTAAAGGTTTAGAGCACTTTTATTTTGTTATCTAGAATTTCTTTCATCTAAATACATAAACTTTATTGTGTTTTGCAAATAGAGCCAGAGAAGATTCTTATTTCTGTTTGTGGATTATTAGTTAAGTGTCAAGAAACTCTCTTAGAAACAGCAGGCAAACAGTTTTTGGATTCATGTGACTAAACTGTATGTCAAATGGAAAATTCATACTTTTGGCATACATTCTGAATAAGAAGTAAAAATATAAATAGCGAAATAGACAATGTACATAATGGTAACATTTGTGGAAAGAAAATGGAAATTAGTACAAGTAGTTAATAATTCTAATCTCATGTGTACACACAGTAAGTTGAACCGGGTAATAAACTATCTCAGTAATTACTATGTGCTCATATATTGAATTCACATCTAGTATTTTCCATTTAAAAGCAGCAACAGCAAACTATAGCTTCTGTTAGAAACCATGAAGAGCCATAATACTTTTAAAACCATGGAGATATTCATGTAGATGATTTATAGTATGAGACTTGTACTCCTTTGTCTTTAGTATGAGTATCATAACATAATCATCATCAAGACATAAAAAGTTATTTGTAGCATTAAGGGCATTTTAAAGCAAATTAAATCTTAGAAATCTTCTATGATTAATGTTGAACTGAAGAGGAGAGGACTCTTCTTCCTGCTTTTTTCACCTCTATATATAACTGTCAGGAAAGGAGCACCTGAAAATACCTAGTTTTCCTGGAGACAAAAGGAAAATGTGGATAAAGCTGAAGTTTATAACTTCAAGTAAGTTGTGGGCAGTGGTATGCATTCAAGTTGTTAGTTACCTGACAATATAAAAGGTACTAGAAAAATTACTGCTATCATCTTCTTTCTTCTCTTAACCATCATTTTCTTGAAGATTATAAGTGGTTGCAAATCAAATACAATCCCACCTTTAAAACATGTTTAAGGAAAGATTATTTTGGTTTCTTGCACAAGTCTGGAGGTTGATGGTCTAGTGCAAGGGCTCCAGTCTTGCTGCCATCCAGCTCTCCCATGCCTGGACCTCATTTCCACAGTCACTTTATAGCTACCGCCCGAAACACGTATTGAGGTATGACTGTCATACACAATATAAGCAAACAGACAAACAACAAAGAAAACTCTCTCTCTCTCTCTCTCTCTCTCTCTCTCTCTCTCTCTCTCTCTGTCTTTCTCTCTCTCCTGCATCACAATTTATGACTTTCACTGTCTAACTTTGTCACCAACAGATTAGTGAGGTGCTCTCCCTGCAGCAGAAGCACCTGTATTCATAGACTCAAGGCTGTGGCAACCATCCAAGGTTGGGAAAGCAAGTGCATTATGGGATCTGTCCTTGCAGCTCTTCTTTTTCTCTCATTTTTGATCTGCAAACTTAAGTGGTTAACCCTCCAGAAGAGAAGCTTGTTATTATTAGTGTACAACATAGGCACTTGAGCTTTACCTCACTATCTGTCTGACTATCAAACTTAATAGACATAACTTGGAACTGTTATTTTCCATCAATTATTGAAATGTTAAACTTTAAGTCCCAACAGAACATGGAGAAAAAAGAATTAAAAATATTTTTAAAAACAGGAGTAAAATATTATTTTACACAAAAATTTAGAAATTTAACCATATACAGCATTGCAGCAGGACAGTCCTGTGACATTTTTTGAAATTGAGAAATACAAGGAGTGTAACCATAATTTTCTAAGATTAATAAAACCTGAGTGAAAAAAGGAAATCATCTTCACTGTTGGTAGGAGTGCAAACTGGTACATGCATTGTGTAAATATGTATAGAGATTCCTGAAAACACTAGGATTACAGGTCATATTTGACCCAAATATTCCCTTTCCAGAAAAAATTAAAAAACATCATATCACAGTGATAACTCTCTTTCTCTCTCTCTCTCTCTCTAAGAGAGAGAGAGAGAGAGAGAGAGAGAGAGAGAGAGAGAGAGAGAGAGAGACACAGTTTGTAACAACTAAATCTTGGAAACACCTCAAAGTCCCATCAACCAAGGAATGGATAAAAAAGATTGTTTTTTTAAATGCAGTGGAGTACTACTCAGCCATAAAGAAGAATAAACTCAAGACATTTATCATTAAATGGATACAACTTGAGATCATACTCTTAGTGAAATAAATCAGATATATGTAGGTAAATACTCCATATGTATTTGCATATGGAATAGTCACACCCTCTGGTGTGAGAATCTGAAAGAGTAATAAAAACCAAAATGTATAATACATATTGGAAAATAAAAAAAAATTTATAATACAAATTGAAAGCAGATCTAGGGTGGGGAAGGAAGAAAAGTAAGGAAGAGAAAAGAAGAAAGGCAAAGTAAAACAAAGTTTTATAAATAAGGAGAGGGACAAGGGTTGAAGAGAAGGGAGGAGGTTGGGAAATAGAAATCAAGATGTACCATGTTTGTTACAAATTCTAAAACCTTGTCTTAAAAAATTGACATGCACTTTATCGTTTATTACCCACTTCCCACCCCATTTGGTTAATGTTATAGAATGAGCACAATAGAAAAATAAATGGTATTAGTGGAAATTATATGAACATGGAATTTTCTCCAATTATCAATGCTGTCTTATCCACCCCTAGAAATCATGTACACACATCTTTGATGTACACAGAGAAGAACAGAGTTTGTCGAAGAATGTATCTTAAAGATTTGAAATGTCCAATTAACTGTCAATTGTTATAACTGATTAAACAAAAGAAGAAAAATCTAAAATTTTATTATATTTTGTCCTTAGAAGATATATACCTTCAAATGATTTGACTGAATCTGGTGAATATTTTATTTAGGACTTTGTCTCAGTTACTCTTCTTTCATCACTGGGACAAGTACCCAACACCCTAAATGAAGGAAGGAAAGGTTTATTTAGCTAACAGTTACTGGAGGTTTCAGCCCATAGACAGCTGGCTCCAAGGCAGACTGGCACATGGCAGAGAGCAACCTTTCATGACGGCTGCAAAGAGCCGAGAGTAAAGCAAGTGGCAGCAGTTCAGACAGCTAGCTAG
>PVKA01052827.1:0-11516 GCA_004027165.1 Ctenomys sociabilis
GTCCTTCTCTTCTCGGTTCTCTGTTCCACTCTCATCATCTTCAATCTCCCCTTCCTCCCCACTGAACTTGTCATGGGCCCACTTGGGGCTTGTACTGGATTTCCGGAACATGAACCGGCCCCGACCCCGGGGAAAGGCTCCTCGGCCCCGGCCTCGGCTCACCCACTTATCACTGCCTTCACCTTCTCGGTCATCATGCTGCAGAAAGGAAACAGCTGTCAGTGACACAGCTCTCTTTTCTGTGCCCACCCCGATGTACCACCTTTCTCCCAAGAACCTGTGCTTAAGCCCAGTCTTTTGTGCTTTTCTGCTCTTCTTTCCTATGCCTTACTCAAAAAAATGTCACTGGCTCAGATCTAGATTAAGTGTCAGGAGGTGAACTTAGGAATGCTAGACAGCTTGCACATTTTAAACATTAACCTCCATTCACCACTGACAACAATTATACCTTATGTACTCCTCAAATCTACCATTATCTCCACTATGCAAATGAGAAAACGGCCCAAAAACCTAAAGCAACTCAGTATTTCACATATATCACTTCTCAAAGGGACCATTGGGAAAGCCCAATTGCACTAAAAGGTGAAACGCTGTGTGAACTGTTTTTCTGGGCAGCTAAGAGAGGGAGCAACACTCAGAGGACACAGCTAAGATTGGGGCTACAGGTGCCTAGTAAGTCAAAGGCCTGGGTTCAATCCCCAGCACACCAGTATGATTGGGGATGAAGGGTGGGGTCAAAACATCTGGGGCTTTTCTCACCCCAGCCCTCTCTCCTATATTGCCCCTCAGTTGTATACAGGAGGCAGGGTAGGAAAAAAACCTAACTCAAAACAAACCCTGTTCTGATGATCTCATGAGACAAAATGTAAGAATCCCATGAAAGAACAAGAATGCACTCTGGAAACCAGAAGCTGTTACTTTATCTGTCCTTCAACTTGAGTCTAAAGCCATCCACTCATAAACTAGGGCCTTATTGCTCTGTAGCTCAGCTGAGGAGCCAGCTGGTTTTATCCACAACCACATGCACATCATAAAAAAAAAAAAAACAGGCTGGCAAACCTCTTTTAGAGGACATTAAGTCAGGCTAGAGGGGCTTTGTATGGCTTTAATTTTTCCTTTCTCAGCAGTTGAACTGGGTATCTATCCTGGGCCCAGCAAACTGCACTATCCTAGACATAAGTTCAAGGGTCCTCCAGGAGCCTTTGAGCAGCTCCCAGCAGCACTAAAAAAGTGAAGATGACCATGCATGGTCATCCACACAAAAATCCAAATTTCCAAGCTATGTAACTAACAATGCAAACCCATGCCAGCCATTCAAAAAGTGGATGGTCAATAGCATGTTTACACTGGTTACAACACTGGGCCACACCTGCTTGGATATGGGGCTGCTGTGACATAGAGCAAAGCTGTGGGTCCTCAAGCACTGGCCGGTAACTTGGCCTAGAAAAGCCACAAACTGAGAAACCCAGAAGAGCATGGGAATGACCCACAGCTTAAGTCCTCTGAGGCACCAGGGGCATTTCATTTTGGCAACAGATTCTTTTCCTCAAAGAATTTGTGAACTGTCTTTTTCTGTCAATCTTGCTCTGTGAGTAATAGAGGCTAGGAGTGACTGAGAGTAAAGCAAATTAAAAAGATAAGAGCAACACATCTCCTAGAATCCATAAGTATCTTAGAGGACAACCTCTGTAAGGGGCCAGTACTGACTTTTTTTTTTTTTTTTAACTTATCTCTCTTGAAGACAGTCATGTCTACTGCTGTAATGTCCAACAAGTATAAAGCCCTAGTACAATATGCCTGCACAAACATTTAATTATAGGGTTGACCAGACCAATTAAGGCCTTCGAAACTGCTACTATATTAAACCAAAAGCCCTCTGGTTCATTCTTGGTAGCCCCAGACACATACCAAGTAATACTTCTTGCTTTTGGGTGTATACTCTGGATCCCATTCCTCTTCCCGGTTTCTCTTTTGAAAATCATTGTTACTGTTGTTGTTATTGTTACCAGAATAGTTGCCTCTGCCCCAGCCTCTCCCTCTGGCTCGAAATTGCTGTGGTAATAAAAGAGGGTAGTGGTGAGATGAGACAAAAGTCTATGTCAGGAAGAGACTAACTGCCAGCATGTGGTTGAAATATTTTCCTGGCACAGAATGAGCACCTGTCCCCCAGTCACATGCAGTCCAACTGGTTACTAGGCATTTCCTTTCTAGTGACACCAAGTCTATAGCACAGAGAGAATAAACATGGCCTAAGAGCATCCCTATAAACAATGAATTCAAGGTGGGGATGGGGAGAGTGCTTCTAAGATGGGAAGCTTTAAGAGACTAAATAATTATGAACAGAAAAATAAAAATGAAAAGCCTTAAGAGTGTGGGTGGGAGAATCAAGGCATCTACACTCTGCAAACTGGATTTTTGGAAGAGGTAACAAAACTGATATACTGATAAAACATGTACAAAACTGGTGGGAACCAGGGATTTAAGACAAAGAGGAAAGTCTTACAAAAGCTCCCCGAGCTCTGCCGCTGCCTCTTTCACTTGGACCCACAAAGTCTTTGGTCCCCAGTCTGGATTTGTCAAAGCCTGTGGTGCTCTCTTCTCTCTCCTCTGTCTCTTCAGGATACTCCTCCACTTTGTAGGAGTGAGATGACTGGGAGGAGGAGGAGGAGGACCTGGACCGGTCTCGTGTTCTCCGATGCTTCCTACAAAAAGAACCAGAAAACCAATTAAACCTCTGGTCCTGAGTGATTCATGGACGAGAAGCCCAAGATAATTGGAATGGATCTGTAATGAAGAAAATGAAGACAAGTAACCTAAAAGAAGCAGCTCACCCCAACCTATCCACCCTGCCTACCCAGAGCTTCCTCCTATTCTTGTCAGTCATGATGATCATGATGAACATGAATCACAGAAGAAACAAGGCAAAACCATGGCGGACCTCAGCAGCTCAGTCTAAGACACAGCCATGCATAAGAAAGACAGAAAAAGCCAAGCATGGTGGAGAATGCCTGTAATGCCAGCATTCAGGAGTGACACAGGAACCTGAAGAGAAACGGGAAAGAAAGAGAGGGAAAGTGGGATATTTCCCACTTTCTTGTGTAATACTACACAAGAACCACAACATAATTATATTGTGCCAGTGGCTTTCTGATATTACTTTGATGTTATTTTCAGTTCTCACAGAATATCAGGCCTGGGGAGATAAGCTCAGTGCATAAGCACCTACCTGACACGCACAAGGTCCCAAGTTTGATTCCTGGTACCACACAAAAAAAAGGTCTGTGTTCAATTTGATCTCTAGTTGGGGTGGGGGGGGGTGACAACAGACATGGGACAGAGACACAAATCTTTATCAGAGCACTCTTACAATTTGGGGTGTGATGGGACATAAGCCCTGACCCTGATTTACCAAATCAACTATGCTCCTTCAAGAAGTTTTTAAAAATAAAACTCTGGCAGGACATAATGGCACACACTCATAATCCTAGCACTCTGGAAATGGCTGAAACAGAAAGATTTCAAGTTTGAGCCTCCCTTGGGTAATTTAGCAAGCTTGTTTCTCAAGAAACTTTTTTTCTTTTTTTTTCAGTACAAGTATCTGAAACTCAGGACCTTGTGCTTTTGGCCTTATTCTACCGAGTTATCTCCCCAGCTACTCTCAAAAAACATTAGAAAGTATTGGGGGACCAGGGAGATAGCTCAGTAGAAAAAGAGGGAAGAGGAAATAAACCAGGGATTAAACTCAGGTCCTTGTGTTTGCCAGTCAAGAGCTTATTCTACTAGCTGTGAAACTTGGGTAAGATCTTCTTCAGTTATGAAAGAAAGTTTTTATAAACTGTATGACATTATAACAAGAAGAGTAACCTATCGTTTTTTCTTGCCCCAAATCACAGAACATCATGATTATAAGAGACTAGTTCAGTCACACTCCAAGCCATAAGGAGATACACGTTCCAGACTGAGCAGTCAGAATTAGTTATCAAGAGTGTATTTCAAGACACTTGTAAGGTTTTCTACGGGAGCCTGTGGCAGTATGAGGGCATTTCCATTCCCTGTTGAGGACCATCAGGTTCTTTGTCTAGAGGAGCTTTCCTAATGTGCAAGTAACCTGAAGATCAAAATAGAACCAAACTCTGATTTCTGATGTCAGCTGATGCCTATGTGACCTTAAAATAAATCATTCTGAGCTTATCTTCAAATGTGCAAAAATGGTATCACACTATTTAACTTACCAAAAATGGTTCTTAAAAAATGGGTTTAAAAAGCATGTTCAGAAAGAGAAAAAAATGTTGCTTTTCATGGGGAGGTGTAGGGTTATAACACTGAACCTTAAGTAGTACATGTCTGCCAGTGGTTGACCATTTGGCATGCTTGAGACCCTGAGTTTAGCAAAAAAGTAGATAGGAATATGTCAGGACCTTGGCATGAATGTTAGCCTACAAAGTTCAAGTTCAACAATGTCAACTTTGTTTAACAATGCCAACTTTAAGAAGTCTCTTTAATCCCTCTATCAGAACTGTCTTCAACACCAAGGTAAAAGACATTACAACCTACAGTCTTGTCCTAGTTACTTGCATCCCGAGTCTCTGACTAGCTTATCGCTTGACAATGACAATGTCTAACATAAAACCATCTCATAAAAATGCATAATGAGAAGGAAAAGGTTCAAAGCAACTGCCAAAGGAATTCTTCAGTGATTCCTCACATCACCTCTATAAGCAGATTCACAGATAAATCTCCCTGACAAAATCTTTGGACAAGTATCACTTTTCTTTGATTAGATGTTCTATTCTCAAGGGAGGGACCCTCTCTCACAATTACATGGTAAGAAAGAAAAAACTGCAGAAAGTGCTAGAACTCCTAATCCCAAAGTCCTCTGGCATCAAAAGTCTGGGATATAAATAGCCCAAAATAGCAGACAAAATCTTTTGAGTTTAAAAGGGTAAAAGGGACTTCACATACTTCTGCTTCTTTGATCCTTTATGTGTTTTCTCTGTTTTCTCAGTTGACCTTTCCCTTGAATGGCTTGAGTCTCGGGAATCCACCGATTCTCTTGATTTACCTCGTTTAAGATCTCTCTCCTTATGTTTTTTACGACGTTCAATATCAAGGCGAAGGTCAACAGGATCATCTTTGTATTTTCCCTCAGCCTGCCAAGAGAAGTCAAAAATTAAGGTTTTGGGGATTCAGGACTGCTAACTCTACCACCCTCACATGTGGTCTTACTCTAATACAGGAGTGCAGAGGAGGCACCAGGAATGTAAGGCACTCTAGCCAAGCCAGTTTTTAAAATCTGGGGGTGGTAGCCTTCTGAAAAGCCTATATATGGATCTTGCTCTGCCTCCTCTGTGGCCCAGTATGACTCTGGCTAGTCTACAAATTGAGAAGGACAAAAATCAGCTTTGGAAAGTAGTTGACTGGTTTGTTGGTAAAGGTCTAGTCACTACTAGCAAGGGAAATGCCCACCTCTTCTATGTATCCAACCAGTGGTTTATCTTTTATGTGGAATTATTTGAGTTCTAAAAACAAAGACATTGAGAATCTTAACTATCCTTCTAAAAAGCTTCGAATGCTGAGAAATTTCTCTAAAGAGGGAATAACATAAACCATAAGAGAATTCGTAAGTTTTTTATTTTTTAAAAATTGCTGACTTCCTGGATAATGTAACCTCCAAGCTGTGTTGCAGGTGTAGCATGAGTCCAGCAGTAGCATGCTGCCCAACCATCATAGCAAGAGCTCTTAGCAATGCTTAGGAACTCAAGAACAAAGACACAATGGATCTGAGGACTTTATACATCAAAAAATGAAAATAAATCCTCCACAAAGGAGGAAGGGGAGGGAGTTAAGTTTATTCTGTATCAGCATTATGCTGACATGAACCACTAAATTTTTGATACAATAACAACTTCAATTAACAAGATTAACAGAAAGTTGTTTTGCTGCTTTATCACTTTCTGAAGAGAGGGAGCTCTGCATCTTTCAAAGAGAAAAAAGACAAATGTGGTCACTGCTCCTTTAGATAGTCAGACAGAACCTTTAAGGAGCTGGCTTTCCCAGCCACGGAGGTTAACATTTCCTCTGATACTTCAGCTAGTGTCAAGCTGACTGGAGGAGAGAAGGGGTGGGGGAGAAGAGAGATTGCACAAGAATGTCTCTCAACACATTCAACAGTAATACAAATTTGTTTGGAAAATGTAACAATCACTATTTTTAGAAAAAGTTTCAACAGTATAGAAACAGCCATTTCTCATGTTAGATTTTAACTATATGGGAATGAAGGTCAATAAATACTAAGATTTTAAAAAATTCAATGTAGTTATTTCACAGAAAAACTGTATACAAGCTTTAACCTTTTAATAACAGCATTACCGTGCACATTATTGCAAATGTAGGAAGCTGCGCTATCATCAAAATAATGTTTTGCTTTAAAGTAACAATAACTGACAGATGATATGGCACAATGTTAGAAAAAAACTGGACCAGCTGTTGAAAACAGGCTACTAAGTTAAGATATGAATATTTCATTCTCCTGACATGCATGTCTTTCTGAAATCATGGTTGGAAATAGTGCATGTAGACAGTTGATTTGATAATACTTACAAGCAGAAAAATATCACAAAAAGTTTCTTCTCTCATCATGGGCACTTGTTCCAAAACGCCTCTCTTTTTTTTTCTCAAGCTCACCTCAATAGACTCTGGGGTCATTTACCATATTCTAACCACTTCACAAAGGTTGTTGATACATTTAATAAAAATTAACCCTTTGTAGTTCATTTTTAGAATTATGCCCATCCTTAAAAGAAAAACACAAACTTAAGTAGAGAGTAATTTAAACAAATACATTTCTGTCAAGTTCATGCCCAACGCACTCATTTTGTTGAAATTACTAATCAAAGCAACAGTTCACCTTGTAGCCAGGTTCCCGAGGACTTTTCATTTCATCATGAGCCAAACCATGTTTTCTGAATGTACTGGGGGAAATGTCTATCCTCCTAAAATGGAAAACAAACACAGTATACTAACACATGGTGTGAATGCAGTACTGATAATACACTACTTACTAAGCCAAGGAAGAGATTCATATTATGATTTATATTTTGTTTCATGACTTACTTATAGCACCCATCCCCAATGCTGGAGAATAAACCCAGTTTTGTGGCTTTGCATAAGCTAAGAGGCAATTCATCACTGAGCTACACCCCAGTCCCACTAACATTCTTTTTTTAGTGATAGGAATCAAATTCAGGACCACGCAATATAGCCAGGTAGGTGCTGTGCCAGGAGCTATATCCACCATGTGTGTGCGTGTACGTGGGGTTATATGTAGCTTTGTATACCCCCTGACTACCTACAGGCCAGAGAACTTTGAAAGAGCCTATAAAACTTGAAAAAGTAGTTTTCATCTTGAGAATCTGAATAAACAAACTCATTACTCTATCTGGATCCAGATGAAATCAACTACCTGCACAGTTCAAGAGATTTTTAAATCTAAGGCTGCCATACAAACGTGATCCAGCCCTTCTGCCTACTAGTCAACTGTTATATTATGGGTAGAGCCAATTTTGTTTCCAAAGTTTCTGTCTGCTGAACAGACTCCCATAATCATGTGAGATATTCTATAAATATGTAGTGCTTCTAAACCCTTAAGAGATAATCTACTTTTCCTCCACCCTCCAAGCAAATTTCTCCTTAAGAGTCAATACAGTGGCTAGGATATAGTTCAGTGACATAAGCGCCAGTCTGTCAAGCACAAGGTCCCAAGTTCAATTCCTAGTACCAAAATAACCCCAAAATACATAGGTTTGCTTAAAAGAAAGTTAATGTTTACTCTCCCTAGAGAAACCTCAAAGTAATCTCAGGTAACCATCTGCCAGCCTCCAATATTAGAAGAAAAGTTCACCAGCATTGGGTGAGTTGTTTTCCTAGGGGCTCCAAGTGACAAACTGTAGCCTTCAAAGAACATCCCTTCCATTCTCAAGTACAAATGTCCATGGCTAGCTTACAGACTAGAGGGCATTAACCTAAATTCAGACTAAAGGCACACTAACAACAGAATTTAACAAGTTTAGTTAACTGCTGTCAGTCTCCACTGTCAGGCTAAGGTTCTCACCTGTGTATCTCTGGGCTTTTCTTGTTTTTAGCTGCCTCTTGTTCAGCTCCTCTCTTTAGGTATTTAGTAAAACGTTCATGCAATGTCATTCCAGAAGACCCAAAGTGATGCTCTGTTAAGTCAAAGAAACACATATTATTCTACCAAAGCAGACATATCCTTCAACTCTTGTATGAACCTTCAGCTACAGTGATGTGGCTAGTCAAATCCATACAACAAATATTCTGAAAGGGGGAAGAAAAAAAATGGGTCGTTCAGACACAATCCAATGTTGAGCATTTAATGTCTTAGCATAGCTCCTTTGCTTTAGGACATGGATACAAAGACAAAAAGCTGGATGGAGCTCACCTCCTAACTTCTGGTTAATTTTAGTTTGTTTCACAACACAGGGTCTCAATGTAGTTTAGGCTGGCCTTGAACTCCCTCAGTACTGGGACTGCAGGCATGTGGCACAATTGGCTTCCTGCTTGATTTTTTAAGCCTCAGATGAGGGTGAGCCAAACAGCTCAGAGGATTAAAGCACCCAGAAACAAGGACAGGGGCCGAGAGTTCAATCCTCAGGCCGGCTGTACCAGCCCCAACCATCCAGGCACGCTGAGAGGGCAATTGAGACTGGGCATGGTGGCACATGTCTATAATCCTAAATCTTGGGAGGCTGTAAACAGGGAAATCAGTATGAGTCTGAATTAGTAGCGAGACCCTGAACACCCTATAGGCCCTTTCCTAAAATACAAAAATAAGTAATTTTTTTAAAAATTTCAAAAAATAAACCTCAGATGGAACATGCAAAGTAGTCCAACCCAGTTTTTATGACACTTCTCTTGGCCACTGTCCAATCTGCCCACCTATATATGGTAAAATAATTCTTAGTACAAAGCCTAAAAAACATAACCAGAGAGTAAGAGCTACTGGGAAGCTATTTTTTAGTATCTTTACCTATTATTTAAAAAATAAAAAGATGACTATTTTTATGATCATAGACTGCTGTTTCAAAATAATTCATATTTATAATTAAAACAAGGAAACTTTTCCTTAGAAGGAATTTCCCAAAATTAACTCCAGAGCTCTTTAGATAAGATGAATGGCCCCATCCACCCACTCATTCTACTTAGAACAGAGGACAACTGCAGAAAGAAGGTCTGGACTCACCTTTAACATGATGAACAATGGTCACTATATGCTGAGCAAACAATTCTGAAGGGCTACGCTGAGACTGAGCTGACTGAATATG
Organism: Ctenomys sociabilis; assembly: GCA_004027165.1. Lineage (NCBI taxonomy): Eukaryota > Metazoa > Chordata > Mammalia > Rodentia > Ctenomyidae > Ctenomys > Ctenomys sociabilis. The sequence continues at coordinate 9,342 of PVKA01052827.1, forward strand.
CTGGAAAATGGAACGAAACTCCTGCTCCTTTTTGTTGCTATGAACTAGATCCCGACAAAGCTTGCGTTCCTGAGCCAATAAACCACTGGGTCTGAAAATGAAATATGGAGCTTAATTAAAAAGATAGTACAGGAAATTAAGAAACATTTAGACCACAAAAAGGTATCATTTTTCTTTCAATGGGTTTGCTTTTTTTTTTTTTATGGGGGAGTTTTGCCAGAAATTGGAACTCAAGAGGACTTCCTGCTTGGCCAAGTAGGCAGTATATCCCCAGCTTTCAATGAGTTTTATTTTTTTATTTTTGTGTTTTTGAGACAGGGTCTCACTATGCAGCTCAGGCTGGTCTTAACCTTTGTAGCTCAGGCTTGTTTCGAACTCACAACAATCCTCCTGCCTCAGCCTCCTGAGTGCTGGAATTACAGGCATGTGCCACCAAGCCCGGCCTTCAATGAGTTTTAAACATCTCTACAGGGTGCATTTTTATCAACCAAAGCTCAAAGTAACCTCAACATGCCATACTATGGAAACACAGCCAAAATTCTCCCTTTTATTTTTTTTTAATTAATTAATTATTTTTTTTTTTTGGTCTTTTTGAGACAGGGTCTCACTGCAATTCAGGCTGGCCTTAAGCTCACTTTGTAGCTCAGGCTGGTCTTGAACTCACAACAATCCTCCTGCCTCAGCCTCCCCAGTGCTGGGATTACAGACATGCGCCACCACGCCCGGCCTAAAATTCTCCCTTTTAATCTATGCAGATCTTTGGATAAACCCTAGTGTGGGGCTGCTGCTGATTTCGCACACACAATACATAGGAAATTTGTTTCTGGTAATACTGGGGACTATGCTCAGGGACCTTCACCATGAGCAACATCCCCAACCCTTTTTATCTTTGAGACAATATTTCCATAAACATGCTAGTATCTGGGGTAGACTCAAATATGTGATCCTTCCAACTCAGGCTCCCAGCATGCTAGGATTACAGGTAGGCACCATATCCACTACACGATACTTAATTAACAATTAATTTGGTCAGCCACGGTCAGAGAGTTGATGACATAGGCAAGAGTGGAATATGGTTGAAACTGCTCAAGCAGACTTCCAAATGGGTAGAAAGATTATACCAAGCCTACCCAGACTGGGCCTCATTACCCTTCTGAATGAGAGGAGGCTGGGGGGTGGTTAAAACTAAGTTTTTCTGTTTTTTTGATGATGGGGCTATAATACACTCTGGAAACCCAACTGAAATAGACACAAATCCTAGAATGTTAATTTTTTTTTGGGGGGGGTACTGGAAACTGAACTCAGGACCTTGTGTTTGCCAAGCAGACACTTGTACTGCTGAACTATAACCAATACCCTGCCCCTTTTTGAGATAGTCTTGCTATACAGTTCAGGATGGTCTTGAACTCAGTATGTGACGGTCTCAAACTCATGGTGACTATCCTGCCTCAGCTTCCCAAGTGAGATTATAGGTATATACCATCATGCCTGGCTGAAACACATCTTTGTTATTTTCTTTTGTTGGTACTGGAGACTGAACTCAGAACCTTGTGCTTGCCAGGCAGGTGCTTATGCTGCTGAGTTATGTCCCTGGCCCCTGAAACACATCTTTAAATATAGGAAAGGAAAAGATGCAGAGGTAGGGTAGGCTCGTGATGATAAAGCAGAAGAAAAGCATTTGAACTCCAACAATCAAGAAATCCAAATAGAGGCCAGGGATATGGCTCAGTGGAACAGGCGCTTGCCTGGTAAGTGCAAGGGCCGGAGTTCAATTCCTGGTTCTACAAAAAAAAAAAAAAAAAAATTACTCCTCCCCAACAATGCTGCCCCTGAACACTTAATCACACAGCAATACATTTTATCAGGACTGATGGCTAAACAGCAGGCAGACACATAAAAGAGCCTTAGGAGGGGTGGGACTGAAAGGCACCTCTTACAGTACTAGAGCCCGGAGACCAATGTGAAGCACAACTTACCGTGCAAGGTCCTCGTCGAATGAATCCATGCGTACATTGACCTGGGCCTCTCGAGTAATGGAAAATGAAGACTTTCCTGAGGAAAAGTCTCCTTTGGCTCCCAGCTTCTCACGGCTTTCAGAGGTCTTCCTTGGGGGAGGTGATGAGCTTTTCTCTTGCACTGCCTTGTATGCAGTCACTCGGAAATTCTTTTCAGGCA
>PVKA01052828.1:0-11523 GCA_004027165.1 Ctenomys sociabilis
CAGGTCCCTGCTTAATCCCCTGAACTATTTGGCCGGCCCAGCAGGAGTACTTTGGATGCTTGTTTAAAAATACATTTTCCTGGGTCCCACCCTGGAACTACTGAGTCAGAACTACTGGGGATGGATTCACGGGTGTGTATTTTAGCCAGCATCGCAGGAGACTCCAGGGGATGCTAAGGTCCACAAACTTTGGACAAAGCATTGTTTTTGAGTTTCTGGTCTCTTATGTCCCATCTGGAAATAAGCTTGCTCACACTAGGTATGTGCAGTGTCCAGAAAGTGTGTTATAGGAAATGACCTGTGGATGACCATTATATAGCTCCAGTGATACATATTCTATATGGAGTGAACAGAGGGCACTTTACACAGTTATATCTAGAAGTCCCATCAAGACTGTCTAGCACTTTTGCTGCTACCAGGACATCATACATCTCTGCTGTCCTGTGGTGGACAGCTTGTGCTCTCAGCCAGAGTTGACAGAGCTGTCTTCCAAATCCTCCTGGGAGATGGAGCCAGGCTATCCGGCAGGCAGGGGAAGGGTCTGTATTCTCACAGACCTAGCCTGGGCCCCCGAGGCTGGCTGATGCTGTAGCAGTGGTGTCCCTTCCCCTGAGATGGACTGATTCTTACCTGCAAGCTGAGCTTGCTCGGACAGCTTCTTCTTAGAATCTGGAGGTAAAGTTCCTGAGGCTGTTGGCCCCGGCTAGGGTTCCCAGCATGTTCCTATCGAAACCTTGCTGCAAGGAAACAGATACCACGTGACACATCCTAGGACAGAGCAATGCGGGGCTCCTGGAAGAGCCTTAGCTCACACAGCCTCTGCACCAGGCGTGTTCTGAAGATTCCATGTGTAAGTGGGGCTAGAGCCGGCCTAGCTGACTGTGCGACCAACGGCGATGCCGCTGGTGTCCGTGAGCTGGGGACTGTGTTTGGCCCCTTGCCAGCTCATGCTCACTTCTGCAGGAACCCAGGTCAGAGCGCGAGCTTTCAGGCTGGTGCTTGTGGCTCTGCAGCAACAACCCAAGTCACAGTGCAAGAACTTGACAACTTTTCTTTCTTTGACTGTCCTTGTTTTTTAAACTCTAACAAGAGCTGCTGGGCAAGGAGGGTGGGCTCAGTGCTTCTCAAAGTCAGGGCAGCTCTCACCATCAGCCACTCCCCACCCTCAGTCCAGCCTCAGCCCCAGCTTCTCCTGGGGGCAGATTGAGGCTAGATCCTTTTCTTTCTCTAGTACAGAGCAGAGGGAATGAGGGGCACAATGCTGGAGGAGCCATGGGCTGGGGGCTTGGGCAGAGGCTCCTGGTCCAGGTCAGATCTGTATCTCAGGCCCCTGGGAACAGGAGAGGAGATGACACAGGGGTGCACACCAGCAGCCAGCCAGAGCCCCAGTCTGCTGTGCTTGGGCACGCGATGCATGATGTCGATTTTCCCCTGCAGATGTACTTGCTTGCTCCTGTAAAGCTTGGCTGAATTGTGTGGAAAGAACATGCAAGTGAAAGACTCTGGGTCCTCGCCTCCTCGTGCTCTGACTTGCTAAATCTAGACAAACCCTTTAGACCTCAAGTCCCTATTCAGCAAAATGGGCATAAGCCATGAGCCTGCCTCACCCGCCCCGGTGACAAGTCGATGAATGATGGATATGAATGCGTGTCAGGAACAGAAGCCCTGACCTGGATCCTGCCCAGGCTGTTGTCAGCTATAGCTGCAGGGAGCAGTGGAGACTGATGGGCACCCTGGCTCTCAGAGGCACTGTGCAGAAGAGAATTCTTGAGGAGAGTGCAGGGAGTCAATGCCAGGAGCTGGGAGCTAAGTCCTTTGCGGCATCCTCAGACAGCTAAAGGAATCAACCACCCTGTCTTCCTTACTGTCTATTCCCCTGCCCTGGGGCCCACCTGGCAGCTGCATTTGGCTAAGCTCACCCCCATGGTGGTATTTTCCAGGAGGGCTCTGGAGCATCAGGCGCAGAGCAAGGCCCACTCTTTCAGTGGAGATTTCCCAACCCTGCTGGACCACAGGGACCTCCTGACCTCTGCTGTTTACCTGCAGTCCTGGAGAAGAGCTGGCCCTCCTGTCCCAGGGGCACATGGTGTGCATCCTCCCCCCCCTCCTGTACCCCCTTCACTCTGCCTCCTTCCCCCTCTGCCTCTCATCTGCTCAGATCCCATCTTTAGCAGCCTTATTCACCCCCCTCCTCTTTCCTTTCAGGGCTAAGCTGCAGCCCCTCACACCATGGTCCCCACTGTTACCCCGCCCACTCCAGCTCCCTTGTGGGGCAGAGTGTTCTGAGGTTCCCAGGGACTCAGAAGCACCAGACAGATCCAGGGCCTTTCCTGGTCCCTGTCCTCCTCGTCCCTTCCAAAGCATTGTGGGCATTGCCCACTGTTCCTGAGAGCTCTCTCCTTTCCCGCACGGTCTGGGCCCCTTCCTGGGCCCCTTGCTCATATCCTTCCATTCCCCTTTCCTGTCTCCTCAGCCTCCAGGCGAGGTCTTTGTCCCCCTGCCCTTGACCCTGCAGTCTTCCTTGTAGGCCTGAGCCCCACAAGAGGCTTGCCTAATCTCTAGTCTGGACTGCAGCATTAGCTATTCTTCCAGGGTCATGGTTCCCACCCCAGCTGTCCAGATGTAAGCTCACTCCAAGAGCATCCTGCACCTCTTGCCAACCGATATGCCTCTGTTAATGCAACCACAATGTTCTCAAGCGAAAGCCACAAGAGTCACTAGTCCTGCTCTTCTGCTTCTTCTGTCCCTGTCTTTATTTCCACCTCTCTGCTGCCCACGTTTTAGCCCATAGAATGGCTGCCGCAAGACCTAGGGAGAAGGGTCATGTAATGATGGCTCATGTTATCAGCCCTGAGGGAGGCCTTGGTGATGCTTACGCTGGGTGTCATTGAAGACAGAGGGGACAAAGGTTGCCCTAGACAAGCTCAGCAACCTCCAGGATCCACTCTGCCTCATTCATTGGCATGGAATTCATCATGCTTCCACCATGAGGTCCTCTATTCAAAGGCTTGGTCGGCACAAAGGCACAAGTCTGAACTTTTCAGCCTACAACTGAAGGGGTTTTGTAACCCAGCCCAAAGCTGCCTTCCCAGCCTGAGCACACGCTTACCCCCTGCCAAATGACCTGAGTGTTCTTTGCTTCCCTTGCCTTGTCAGTCTGCTCTTAACCACCCCACTCCAGGCCACTCACATACTTCCTCTGACCTTCACACACATGACAGCCCTGGTAGCTCCCAGGGGATTTGGGCCGAGTGCTGCTCTCAGGCATTGCTACTCAGACCCTCCGTGGGTGGGAGTCTCCTCTGGGTGGCAGGGCCCAATCTGCCTCTCCATTCTTGGTCCCATAGGACTTCAGTGGAGGACAGGTGGAGGGAGAGCTCATCAGAAGGGGTCATGGCATGGGCTCTTACCTGTCTGAGGACACTCTGCAGCTCCTTGTTGGACCACATGTCAGAGAGGAGGAGCCGCGCAGCCTCTGCAGCTTTGGGTGAAGCGCTGGGCAGGTGGGAAGTGTGACTGTGAGAGGAGACTCCTCCAGGAGGTGAGTGACCACCCCTGCCTCCCACCACTCTTGGCACAGGTGGGATGCATGATGGAAGAGCCTTCACCCCTGTCCACCCAGAGCCACCCTCAGGGCCATGATCTGGTCCTTCAGCCTTTGTGCTCAGAGGTGCAGCCCAGCAAAGTTCTCATGCAGCTGGGTCTGCGGCTCCATGTTTCTGGCTGACCCTCAGGATTCAGTGCCCCTGTGTGTCCCTCAGCCAAGAAGTGCACCACTGCCTGTTCCCCTCTGTGCATCCCTGAGGCTGGGGAATTGCACCTGGAGCCTGCAGCACACTTGACTGCCACAACTTCTCTCCCATCAGAGGCCATATCCCTGCCCCTCCTTGTACTACTAGATGCTTCTCCCCTCCACCTCAGGGCCTGCCAAGGGAAGGCCAGTAGGGGGTGCTATTCAGTCCCTACCCACCTGTTGCGGCACAGGTTGATGACATTGTTGAGCATGCTGCTGGAGAAGTACTGCTTGGCCATCTGTGGCTGAGAGGCCATCAGGTTCCTCACTGTGTAGCAGGCCGAGGACAAGATGTCTTCGGAGTTGTTGGTGTTGCCAGTGTGGCTGGTGAGGAGTCTGGTCACCTCTGGGAATACTTGATTCCCTGGGGAGGAAGGAGTTGGCCAGGGTCAGGGTTGCCAAGAGAACAAGGGTCTCAAGGGTTCCCTTCAACAGCACAGTCCTAGGCTGCTTCAGTCAAGCTCTGAGCAAGCTGACCCTGCAGGGTTCCATGCCAGTTCCAATCCAGAGAGGACCTTGGCAGACCAGCTGCCCCACTGCGGCTGCCTCCCAGCTCCTGGGCCAGCTTCCCTTCTGAATGCTTGCCCAGGGCCGGCGGTATAGCTCAGCGGACTAAGCGCTTGCTTAGGTAAGCGCAGGGACCAGTGTTCGATCCTTGGTTCCCTCAGCCGCGCCGGCCCCGCCTTCGGGTGCGCTGAGCCAGCGATGCAATCCGGGCGCGGTGGTGCGCGCCTGTAATCCCAAGCACATGGGAGGCAAAAAGCAGGAAGATCGCTATGAATGTGGGCTGCATGCATAGTGAGACCCTGCACCAAAAAAATAGAAAAAGACAAAAAAACCCTGAATGCTTGCCCAGGGGAGTGGCTCAAGGTCAAGGTGACCTTTCAGCAGGCTCTGGAACATGAGCAGCCTGCACGTTCTGTCTGGAGGACAAAGGGGGAATGCCCTCTTACCCATCACTCTGTGCAGCACAGGATGGCGGGACATGTTGCTCAGAAGCGAGGCCCCAGACCTCACCACGTCGGAGTTGCCAGATTGAAGGAGGCGGGCAATTTGTGGCAAGCCCTTTTCCTTCAGCCCAATCAGCTGGCTCATGCCGCTGGACATCTGTGAGACAGAGAAGGCCCCTGGGGGAGCTGGCTTGTGGCTTCCCACAGGCAGGCAGAAAACAACAGGAGATCCCAAGCCCAGAACCCAGGACCTTCCCTCCTTCACACTGGACGCATGGGCAGAAACAGAGATTGTCATACCTAGGAGGCCTACAGAACCAGGCTCACTCGCCCCCTCCTGTCCTTGCTCCCTGCCTCCTGGATGACAGCTTGCAGCCTGGCTGGGAGAGAGCACCTGAATTCCTCTCTCTTGTGGTGGCCCAGAGTCAGCTTTTAAGTGTCCATGCTCACCCACCTGTTTCATCTCTGCCTCCTTCGAATACCCTTTGCTGCTCACAGGGGACTACGTGGACAATGGCATTTGCCAATTAAAGAAGAACTAGGGCTAAGGGTGTAGCTCAGTGGCAGAGCACTTGCCTAGCACCCTGAGTGCTAAACCCTGCATTGAAAAAAAATCTGTTATCTTCCAATTTTTCTACCTGTGCTGAAATTTAAGTGATACTTGTTGTGGGCTTGTCTGAGAAAAAGATGCATCAGACATAGTCTGGGTTTTTATGGAAATATACTTTGTGTCCCCTGGAGATAGCTTAACTCATCCAGGCCTCTGAGCAGTAAGGTGTCTTGCTGGTGGATGGGATAGGCCAGTTTGGGGTCACAGAGACCCCCATCTCTTTCCTCACAGGCAAGTTTTCTTACCTTTAAGCCATCAGCATCCACTGCTGCTCAAATCTCTTTCATCCTAAGTAAAGCCTGGGACAGTTAGTGAGCTCCAGGCCTTCTCTGGCTTCCCTCTATACCATCATATTCCCAAAGATGTATTTGGGTTCATAACCTGTTCTAGTTTGTCACCTCTTCCTCTGGACCTGCTGTAGTCCATATTCTTTTCTACTCTGTCAGTTCACCAGATGGAGACTCCTGCCAAACTCTCTCCATCACAGGTAGCCAGGGGGTTGACACTGGGCCAGGACCACTGAGTCAAGCAGGTTAGTGGGCCCCAGCCTGGAGCTACTAGAGGCCAGGGGTATGCCTAGGGCCTCATATGCTTATTTGCAGCATGACGCTCACAGCCTGTATGTCCACAGGGACGGGCTGGTGGGAGAAAGAGGGAGCCAAGCCTGGTGCGTGGGGGCACCAAGCGGGTGGGCACTCTCACCAGCCCCTTGCTGGCTGTCAGGTTCTGAAGGGCACCCGCGCAGGCCTCCAGGGTGGCATCCTTCTTGCTCTTGCCCATGAGGTTCAGGTAGGTGCGGATGGCATCTGAGTGGTAGAGCCAGCTGCTGCCCCTGGGGTTGGTCTCTTCCTCCGGAAGGGGACAGTCATAGTTGTTGTTCTGAGGACAGAGAGCAGGTCAGCGGACACAAGCCACGCGTCTTTTCCCTCCCTGAACTTCAGGGTTGTGGTGACTGCTGAGAGGACCTGAGAAAGTGTTTGCAGAGGCAGGGACCCAGGGGACAGCCCTGCACCCCTTTCCTCTGTGGATCTCAGTCCTCCACAGAAAGGTCCTTGACTATCTGAGGGTAGAAGTGGGGGGAAGATGGCATTCCTGATACCTCAGGAAGAACGCTCCAGGACAGCCTCAGCCCAGACCTTCTGGCTGTGTGAGACGACTTTGGGGTCTTACAGAAGGATGCTTCCTATCTTCTGGGGTCAGAACATGGGCATGACCTGCTCTAAGCCCACAGGGATGGTCTGAGCCTGGCTTCCAGCTGTGCCTGATAGAGAAAGCTGACCCTCCTTCCATTGAACACTCTTTGGGGGCTCTGGTGGTGGTGCCTGGGAAAGGTCTTGGTTCTGGTTGTCCCCTGGCATTAGGGGTCAGGGAGAAAGTGGGAGACTGAGGCTTATGGAGTGGGTGCTGGAGCCTCACTTTTGGAATAGTCTGGGCTCCTGCAGTGCTAGAAGGTAGGTCCCCTCCTTGTGCATGCTGGAGGACCCTCTCCCCGCTCTGTTGAGAGTAGCATGCTCGTAAGGCTGAGGCTTTGGCAGGGGTTTGGCCCCTAGGACTGCTTTAGGCCCCAGGAGAGCCCAGAGGAAGGGTGGGCAGGCCAGTGGGCCTGGGGTGGCCCTGGCTCTGTGGAGGGACAGTGCTCACCATCATCCTGTCACTCTTGTTGCTGAAGCAGCCGGTGGAGGACTTCTCCATGTAGGCATTGCGGGCATTATACTCCAGCTGGCGGTAGCGGGTGGGCACCTCGGCATCCAGGCGGTAGGACAGGTTGTGCAGGATGCACATGCAGTTCTCCACAGACTGTGGAGCGGGCAGAGGCAGGCACATGAGCCATGCACCCCCAAGCCCCGACGGGCTCCTGGGCTTGCCACCCTCTGCCTGACCAAAGCGGCATCCAGAGAGGTGAGCAGATGCCCACTGCACTCTTAGTCCACAGGGATCACCCAGGAACTCTACTGGGACCTGGATTTGAATCCGGACTCTATCATTTCCTGGCTGTTTGTACCTAAGTGACTTGCCTCATCTTTGTGGGACTCAGTGTCCTCAGTTGTAAAGTAGAACTGAAATCACTTCAGTGGAAGATTGAAGGGTCACCCTACATCCTTGGGTTGCATATCCACAGATTTAAATTACTTTTTAAAAAGTTACACCTGTATTGAACAAGTGCCAGCTTTTCTCTTGTCACTATTCCCTAAATAACACAGTATAGCAACCATTTATGTAGTAATGACCTTGTATCATTGTAATTACAGTTGTTACAAGAGATCTTATTGCTTATGAGTGATGGTAGGATGTGTATAGCTTGTGTGCAAATACACCACCACTTTATAGAAGGGACTTGAGCATCCATGGATTTTGGTAGCTGCTGACACCTTGGAATCACCCTGATATTCCCAGGGGACAGCTGTGCATAGAGAGTACCAACCATGGGACTTTCTGTAGGTCATGACAGCTGGTAGTGACAGCTTGTCCTGCTGTAGAGTCTTGGGTCTCTAGTGTGTGGACAGATTTCCTGAACTCTTTGTATATGATTATTTGGGTGACTCATAAAGTAATCTTATATGATTATTTTATTGTATTGTATCACTCCCCCTGCAAAGCCCCAAACTATGACAGCAGGGTCACAGAGGTACAGGAGATGCTGCATTCAGAGCAGAAAAGTGCTTTGCTTACAGCAACCAGGCCAGCAGCCAGGTGACAAGGCTGTCCTCTGGGCCCCTGTTGGCACTTCCAGGGAAGTGGAGAGAAGATAAATCTCTCTTCTTGGCAAAGGTGTTGAGGACTCAGTTGCTATGAGGCCCTGCCTCTTCCTTGGCCTGCTGGACCTCCCTGGCCCTGTTGAGCCACTGCCCTGGTGGGGTGGAGGCTACCAAGGCTTCAGATTATCTTCCATTTATGCCTTGTCCCCTCTCTTCGTGCTGGCAGGAGGGACCTGCCAATGGCTGTTATGCAGGAAGTGGGAAGAGAGCTGGGGCAGAAGGACACGGAGGCCCTGGCATATATCTATCTGGAGTACGAGGATCGGTGTGACCCCCAAGTCTGTGTGTGCACCTTGTTTCCAGCACCTCTGCTGCCCTAGACGCTGTCTGTTTGGTCACTGGAGCCAGGCTTCAAAGCTACCCAGAGAGTGAACCCTGACTTATAGGATCTGGGAGACAGGAGAGGAGTCTGAGGATCTGGCCTCACTGGGTGAATGGTGGCTCTGGGTTTTGCACTCTGGGGGCAGAGGCTGAGGTGTCACCAGGAGCTGTGCACTCACCTTGTCATCGCAGCGGCTGGCCGCCACGCAGTTCTGGACATAGGCCATGAGGGAGTCAATGAGCCCTGTGTAGTTCCGCATGGTCTGGCGGCCCGCATCAGCAGAGCTCAGGTTCCTGGGGACATAGTGGAGGCACAGGATGTGGACAGTGGCCCGAGGAGAGGAGCGTGGTGTCAGGGGATGAGCCAGAAATGGAGGAAGGTGGGAGAGGAGCAGGCAGATAGAGTGGGTAGAGGAAGGTTGGAGGTTGTGGTGGGAGTGGGAAGCAAGGAGGAGGATGGAGGGAAAAGAAAGGAAGAAAAAATTGTTTTGCCCCCAGACCCGTGGTTCTCAGCAGTTCCACTTGTAACTCTAGGTGGCAGCTCCCCACACCCAGGCCCACCACATCTAGTGGTGTGGCACAGCTGAAACTGGAGGTTTCTTCAGGCTAGGCCTCTTTCTGTGGGGCAGGAAGAGTCTCTGCAGGTGTAGGATGGGGGAATGAAGCTCAGGGGGCTTTCATAGGGGCCAGACGCACCTGGCTCCCTGAGCAAGTCATGTTCTAACACAGCACTAGCACATCCCCTTATAGTGTGGGTCCTTCTGTCTAATGCTGGTGAGGAGTGTGTGTGTGTGTGTGTGTGTGTGTGTGTGTGTGTGTATTGTACGTTGTTGCTTCCAACAGCCCTGCAAACCCATAAAGTCCTTAATTATCTGGCTTTTCATCTCGCAGGCTCTCTGCTTTCTGGAGGCTGGCAGGAGAAGCACAAGTTGAGACACAGAAGCTCATGCCAGTTGTACCCACCACCCTGGGGGTTCTTAGGAGCTGGAGAAGATAAGCCCTGCTGGAGCAATGTGGGACTCTAAGGGAGAATCTAGCTCCATAGTCTCCCACTCCACGTAGGGGCTCACCTCTCAGCCTGGAAGCCTCTCCTCTGAGAAAAACCACAGCCAGATCCCTCCTCTAGCAGCCCCACAGGGACTGTGCCACACCCTGGCATGGAATTGAAACAACTTTGGGCAAAGCGGTACCATCTTCACGCCAATGAGCATGGCAAACGGGTATAGCACCACAGTGGGAAAGTGACTCATAAACAGCCAATCAGTAGACTTTTGTCTAAAAGAATGCTCTTCAAGATAGTACAAGAAATGGATTTTTCAAGGGGTGGAGAGGAGTGAATTGTTGATCCAGGCTGAATGCTCAGATCCAGGCATTTCCACTCTTCAACTCCGAATTCTGCCGGCTACACTCCTAATTATGTTAATAGATGTGATGGGGTCCTGAGCCTCACCTAGACCGAGGGACATTAGTAAGCTACAGCTGGCCCCTTGTCTTGGAGCCTGGCTCCCTAGAGCCCAGGCAAGCTGCATGCTGTGCTCTCTGCCCTGGTAAGATGTTGCCAGAGATGTGACTGCCTGGTGGGAAGGGTCTTGGGATGAGGCAGCAAAAAACCCTGTTCCCTCTTCTCTTACCTCAAGCAGCCTGTGGCATTGAAGAAGACCTCAGGGTCCACCGTGTCCCTGGACATGTTGCTGTTGCCATCACACCAGCCCGAGAAGGGAATGATGACCCGGTCAGCCAGAACAGGCAGGGCATCAGCCACCAGCTCCTCTTTGAGCTCATCAGTGGAAGACAGGTTCCAGAGAAGCCCTGAGGGATAGATGGGGTCCACTCAGCACCTGCAGTCTTAGAGGAACCCAGGGACCACAGTCCCTCCCTCAAGCCTGGTCTCTAGCAGATGGATCCTCCCTGGTGGCCTGGTTCATTGGACCTGTTTTGTGACTCTTTCATGAACACAATATCAATGTCCCCACTGGACTGGGGAGTCATTGGAGGATAGAGAACATCTGGACTTCTCTCTTGAGGTCAAAATGAAGCACATGGATATATTTGGTTGATCAGTGGCTCTGATATTTATTTCTTATTGAGATACTGCAATTGAATCCAGGGCCTTGTGCACAATGGATAAATATGTTACTCCCTAAGGACATCCTCTTTTTAATTTTATTTTTGAGACAAGGGCTTGCTAAGGTGCCCTGGTGGGTCTTGAATTTGACAGCCTCTTGCTTCAGTGTCCTAAGTAGCTAGGATTATAGGCATATTCCGTCACACTGATCAGTGGTTTTAAATGCAAATGCTAGTGCCAAGGACATTCTATGCTCTGGTTTTCATCTGAAAGTCTTTTCAGAAGTCCTTATCAATGTTATTCTACACATAGACTTGTCATCCTGGTGCAGTTCAAGGTCTTCAGAGAGAAAACTCTTCTCTCTGATGCATTACCAATAGAGATTTGTGTATCCTTGAAACACAGGTGGGCGCTAGAGACTGTAAACCCTGCCCCCAATAGCTTCGCTCTCTCCTCAGCATCAGCGAAGGCCAGGGTCTGCTGCACATGGGTCCTGCCTGGATACCAGCTTTCCTCCCCTGGCCCTTTACCCTTAAGAAGACCAGAACCTACCTATTGTGGGGTGACACAAACCCAGGGTCATCATCTAGTGACTTTTGTCTGGTAGTTGTAAATTGACAAGCAAGACAAGACAAGGGTGCTCCTGCCTCAGTACGGAGAGCTCTGCCTCTTGGATCACAGTATTTCTAGAAGTAAGTTGGGTTGCTACAGCTAAGACCATGAGCATCTACCATTGGAAAATGTGGTAATCTGGGTAAGGCTAGTGGTACCAGGCTCCTAGGAGAGCAGCCCGGATCAAGTCTGCACAGGTATGACTTGGCCAGGGCCTAAGGACACTGGTCTGCCTCCCAGGCAAAGACTACAGCCAGCAGCCTTGCACAGCCATGTCCTGACTATCCATGCTGGCCCCCTACCAGTCAGCTGTTTCTGGATCTCTGTGCTCCCGGTTCTCCGCAGGAGGTTGACAGCCTCTCGGATCCCATTCTGCCTCCGGGTTTCCAGCTTGTTGGTGTTGCTCCGGAACACCA
>PVKA01052829.1:0-11516 GCA_004027165.1 Ctenomys sociabilis
AAAAAAAAAAAAAAAAAAAAAAAAAAAAAAAAAAGCATGTGACAAGGTGTCTAAGGGCATCTTTCAGGCAGTTCTGCTAAAGGTGCACACGTGCAACAGCACTCAGTCAGATATCGCACCGTGCCCACCCGAGGGCTCTGTGCCTCCTTCCACCTGGCCCCATCACCCTTCACTCCTAACACCACCACTTAGTTACTCCCAATCTTCTGCAGCCACAGACAACTTGATACTGAGCACCACTGTCTGTGCACCTCTGGGGGGGCGGGTAGCTCTCCCATGGTGGTCACCACCACCTCCATTCCTAGCAGCTAAGTGCGAGGGTATCTGCATCTTCATCTCTGCTTGCCAAAATAACAGGTTCTATTTTGATTTTTTTAGTGTTTGTCTTATGAACAGCACACCACTGATCCTTATGCCCTACAGGTTTTTACGCCATAGGCATATTTTAGAGCCAAGCTTTTGTTCACCTGCATTTTCTTCCTCCTTCCCTCTCCCTCTACAGCTGGAGATGCCTGCCTTGCATTGAGACGGTGCCAGTACTGCTTTACCATGTCATCCCCCAGGAAATGAGCACCCCACCCCGGCCCCCTGAATAAGATCCCCTGCCGTGTTCCTCCAGCCCAGCACCTACTCCATGTTTCTTTGCCTTTCCTTCCAACGATTATGCACCCCAACAAAAATGGGGCTCCCATGGGCCCACAGGAAGCGTGTGTGGTGGGCCCAGGCCTTTGCCCAGATCCCCTCCTGGCCTTGCCCCTGCTTTGCCCCCTGCGAAACTGCTCGCATGGCGAGCCGGTGCTGAGCCATGCTTACCGGCACCTTCATTCGGAATTCATCTCGATAGTACTTGATGCCGAGGCCCATGAACGTCCTCTGGAGGAAGTGGGTGGGGCCGAGGATGAAGATGAGCTGCAGGTTTCCTGGAAAGGCCACCTGCATCAAAAGCGTCAGGGTGGAGAGAAGACGTCGCATCTGTTACTGAGGGCTGCTTTTCTCCCTTCCTGCCCAAAATCACAAGGGAAAAGGTTGAGGTGGGTGCCACACATGCCAAAGACTTAAGAGTAGAAGGACACTTTACAGTTCAAATAAACCCAGATTAGTAAGCAAAGAATCCTTCCTTGCCCTGCCCTGCCCCGCCCCCTTCCCCTGCCTTCCTTTCCCTTCTTCCTCTTCTTTCTTTTTCTTTCCTTTTTGCTTTCTCCCCTTCCCCCTTCCCTTCCTTTTCTTTCTACTTTTTGAAATAGGGTTCAGACTGGCCTTGAACTTGTGGACTATGCTATACACAGCTACAAGTTGAATGTAGTTTTCTCAGAGTCCCATATTCCAAACTAAACTGAAAGACCAAAATCCACGTAGCCAGAGAAAGGGGCGTCCCCTCCCATCTTCCACATGCAGTCTCCTAAACCAAAGACCCATGCATTTGGCCATGCCATGACAGGGCGAGTAGCCAAGGCACACTGCATCTGAATGAGCCTTAATGGGTCTGAGAGCAGTTGTGGGTACATGTGGGAAGCACAGCTGCTGCTCTAAGAGGGCACAGTGGGGCTTCAAGTGTCCCCCACCACATACCAGCTCCCATACCACACCACACCCTGCCATGCCTGTCCTCTTCAGCCAGTGCTCACTGCCCAACGGTCTGCGCTACGTTAAGAATCCTGCATCCCTGTCCCTCCCTGTCTTGGTGTCTCTGTCTTGCACGTGCCTGAGCTCCCAGGTCTGAGGTCTCAACAGAGGAGGAGCACATCTCCTCACCTGAAGGCAACAGACGGGATCAAAGGCAGACTACTAGGGAGAAGGGCACCCATCCGAGGTGTCACTATTGAGTGCCAAATGCAAGCGCGCCTCTGGCAGCCTGCATAGGGAGCATTCTGTCTGATTTGCCATCATCTTTCTCATATGTGAAAGTTATCTGAAATAAGGACAGTATTAAGTCAGGTTGCCTCTAAAGCAAACATGCAGACAAGGACTTGGGTGCGAGTAGTTTGTTGGGGAGCAGATTTCAAGGAGCTTGACAGAGTAATTGGAGAGGCAGATAGCCAGCCAGAGAGCCAGGATACTAGAAGTGGGGATGACACTACAGGCGCGAGGGGCAGGGCCCCGAGTGTCTGATGCATTGCCCAGGGAGTGGTGTGAAGGTTCACGTGTGCGCGCCAATCCCTAGCGGGCTGAGGGTTACTCCTGGGCACTGGCTTCCCATGCCTCCTGCCAGCCCTCTTTGGTGGCAGGGAAATCAGGAAGGTAGAGATGCAGGGAGCCCCTGATCTGCTCAGGTGCAGGACGCCCTCAGGTGGCAGAGGGGACATGAATGTGGCAGCACTGGCTATAGAGATCTCCTCAAAAGTTGACAAAAAGTTCCCCAGAATGTTGATAGGAAAAAGTTGGACAGCAACGACTTGATTACAGCAGCACACAATACTCACAGCTATTCGCATCAAGGATGCCTTTATGGAGCTCCACTTGTCCCTTCGTCTGTCGATGACAATGACAAATCCGACGCTGGCAGCCTCTGCACTGTAAAGGGAGTCACTGTCAATGGTCAGGTGAGGCCCCTAGGTTTGAGCTTGCTCTGGGTAGATGGTACCCTCAGGCCTCCTCCACGCTGCAGACTCCTGTGTGATACCCTGCTCCGCACAGGCGAGGACTGGTCAGATTTCCCCACGCAGGCGCCACCCCGTCACCCACCTGTCAGCCTCGACAGGACAGCGCTTGTGTCCTCCTGACCCTCTCTGGGCCCCTATTTCTGGCTGACAAAAGCATGAAACACCACAGGAGCACATGTGCCCATGCCTGAAGGACAGTGTAGGGACCGCTGAGAGTCTGGAGACCCTACCGTAGGCAGGGGGACTCTAGAGCCTCAAGACTGAACTCTGCCTAGTGCTGCTGTCTGGGCAATGGGACATCGGAAAGACTGCCTAAGCTTTCTCAAATACATTTCCTCCTCTGTAAAATTCGAATGCTATCACTAATAGGGAAGTGGTTAAAAGTGCTAATTCTGAAACCATCCAGAATGCATTCTGAAGTCTGTCATTTATATATAATGTGGGATTTTTTTTTTTTTTTTGAGATGGAGGGAATTACTTAATCCCTCTAGTTTCTCAAAATCTACTTGTAAAGTAGAAATAATAAAATACCATGGTGAATGTAATTTGTATGTATGTGTAAACATGTATCAAATTTTTTTAAATAAAAAAATAAGGTTCATGAGCATTACATAGTTGCGTGTGTGTGTGTGTATGTGTGTATATGTTGTGACATCCCATGCTTTGTCTGAATTAGTTTGTCTCACTCATGACACCCACGTGTCTCCACTTTAGAGATGAAGAAATAAAAGCTACCAGAAGTGCCTTTCCTGACACCACAGCACCAACCTGGACTTCAAATTCAGAGCTCTCTTACGCCGAGACTCACGTCCTATGGTTTTCCTTCAGTTTCCCCCTTTGGCAACCTGTTGTGGCTCTGTTGTGTATATTATACCACCACTCTTCTGTTTTCCTTTTTCTTTTCTTTTTTTCTGTAGGCCACACAATCATGGGAAGAAATTCCGAGGAAGCTACAAGGGCTGTTAAGCCCGGTGGGGCTGGGAAACACTCAGTAAATGCAGCACAGCCAATAAACAAACTGTTCTCTGTCTAGGAAATGAACAACCCTGGCCACTGGCCTCCCTACCCACAGTGAGGACAAAAGTCTGTCACAGTAATGCTCCCCTAAGCTCCAGGCAGACCAAGATCAGACCAAGACCATGGCATCTGAGTAAACTTGGCATGGGATCTGCTCGATAACACCTGTGGAAAAAAAGGGGTGCGTCTCACGTAGTTCAATGTCTTTTACTTATTTATTTTTTGGTATTGGGAATCAAACTCAGGACCTTGCACTTCCCAGGCAGGCGCTGTGCCCCTGAGCTGCCACAGTTCAGAAAGAAAAAAGTCATGACAGTGACTTGAAGAGAGCCCTCCCATAAGGTACTTCTGCTAAACATCACAGAGCAGTATCTACTCCTCTGAGTTTCATCCTGTCTTTGCAAGAAAGGCATGAAAACTTCAACTTAAGCCAAACGGGGAAATGCATTTCTTCAGGTAACAATGACAATGGGCTGTTTTCATCCCTATTTTTAACACTGAGGCCCTATGATGTGCTAGACTCCTGCACAGATCATGGCTGCTCTACTAACAGTGGTAATGGCATTTTCATTTTATAGAAGGGGAAATAGCCTTGGGGATGTTTAGAAAAAACAATTCACCCTAAGTCACACCTGACGGGCAGAATTAAGATTTGGCCAAGGTCTCTAGGCTCAGAGACTCATGTTCATGCCACAAAGTTCGTACCATCTTGTTGTGAAAGCACCTCAGGTCCAGAGCCTTTCGCTTTCCTATTCAGTGTCTTCTGTACGGTTCACCCTGGCTTCTGCCGCCTCTGCCAGTGCCTCCTCCCAGCGTCTGCCCACAGACTCTGTAGCTTAAGGCTGTTGTCACTATGGAGTGGACTAAGGGCCATGACTCCAGCCTCATCCCTGACGCAAAGGGCACTACCTGCCCAAACCAACGGAAGGGTTTGGATGTGCTCCTAGAGCACAGACTGCTGGCAACATCTTTCAGGTGTCTCAGGGACCTCAAAAGCACTTTTTGTAGGAGGAGGAGGAGGAGGAAGAATCCACAGAGCAACAGTGGCTATGCACACCCCGCCCCTTTTACTTTTTTTTTTTAATCTGTCTCCAGATTCAAATAAAGTGAAAAGAATGAAAGAGAACAGGAAAATTAGAAAACTGATTGAATTATTTGGTTATCCTAAGGAGTCTCATAATGTGATAACAGATAGCTTGTTTTTAAAAATGCACACTGAAATATGACAAAATTACTGTTTCATGCAATGAAGGAAGAGAATATGGGTGGAGAGAGAGATGAATCATAAACGACCATGAGTCTGTCGCTGCTGTATCCAATTGGCTGGAACTCAGGTGTTTATTTTGCTTGTCTTTGGGTATCTATGCCTGTTTAAATTTTAAATGATTTCCTTAAAAATTTTAAAGGCAAAAAAAACCCACCCAGTCTCTTGGGTTTTGAATATAAAATCTAGAGTTAAAGAAAAGCAAAACTTAAGGAATCAGCTGCATTCTTTCACAGAGTAGGCAATACTTGAGGGACACTTTCTTTTTATAGGGCGAAGGAATACAGCCAGTGACTTGCTTTGGCCATTCAACAGCAAAGGGGCTGCCTTCCGCCTCCCTGCAAGATGCCCACACAGCTCCACAGGAACACATGACAGTGGCTTCTACTCGCTCTGAGATGACCAAACTCTTTACCAGGTTGCCTGAAGGCCAAGGTGGTTTTTTCCTTATTAGCTTTAACTCTTTAGCTTTCATTCTTCAAATTCCATCTTCCCATCATGTTTTTAAAAAAATTTGTATTTATGTATTATATATTTTGTGGTACTGGGTATTGAACTCAAAACCTGGCAATTGCCAAACAGGTGCTTATGTCACTGAGCTATATTCTCCAGCCTGTGTTTTTTTGTTTTTTGTTTTTTTTTTAATTTAAATTGAAAGAGAAAGCATGTTCCTAATCAATAACAATGTCTCTATGAAGCTGCAATAAAAATAAAATCCATTGAACATGCTAAATATATACATAATTAGAGGAATTAAAAATGCATTTCCAAATTTTTCTACTGGCCATAGTGATATAAGTAAAGCAGGTATTTAAAATGCTGGCTTAAAATGCTTCTAGAGAGCTTTATGGGTCTCACTCCTTCCACACATACACTCCACCAAGAATTTCTTTAAATGGTCTTCATTTCTAAAGATCAACATTAAATACATGGGAAGAAAACCTAGAGGATAACATGGGGGGAGCAGAAGACAGAAAGTATCACTAGAATAGGACTGGACCTTAGAGACATGAATGACCTTTGCAAATGCAGGACAAAATTCTTGAAGGCTTTTTAGCAGCCAAGACAGCCAGCCTTCCTCGTTACTCAGTGACAGGGACAGGAAGAGTAGAGAAGCTAGTTAGAGCTCTTTATGATATTCCTCAAGTTATGAAGTCCACACTGCTCGCCTAAAGGACCTATTAAATACACTAGTCTAGATGCAAGATTCTGTACTGTCAGAATGGCCAATGCCGCCGCTCTGTGGGCCACACTGGGCACGGCTGGCCTAGCTGCCACTCCCCCAGTGCAGACAGACAGAGCGAGTGGAGGCGCTGGCCTGCACCTGCAGCCGCACGAACCTCTTCTTTTGCCAGAAGGTCTGATGCCCAGCTCCTGGAACGCGTGTTAAAGCCCAGCAGAAGGTGGAGCAGAGCCTGAAGCATCTCTGCACCCCACAGAAGACCCAGAACAGCAGCAAGAACACGCCCTTGAGGCATGAAATTGACCAGAAAAACCCCACATTCAGAGCACAATGCTTTTACCTGAATCCTCCCAACCTCATGCAATCAAAGATGGGGGTCCTGAAAGGTGACCAAGTTGTGGGATGGAACAGCGGGCTTGCTGCTAGGAGGTGGGGTATTGTTGGGAGAGGCAGGTTAAGCAGTGCAACAGGAAGTTCCATCCCCTTCCAGGCTCCTGAATTCTTCGGCGCTGCGGGAGCTGAGCAGCCCCCTCCACCAGACCCTGCCAGAGCCACCTGTGCTAGGATGCTGCCAACCACAAGAGGAAAAAACCTCCTAAACCGAGAGCCATGATACAGCTCTCCTCAAAGCTATGGGTGTTGGGTATTTTGTCTCAGCCAGGAGAGTGATCAAGATTCACTGTTTATTAAAATGATTAATGTGGCGTGTACCTGTAGTTCCACCTACAGGGAAGACCATAATAGCTCAGAAGTTGGAGGCCAGCTTGAGCAAAGAATGACTCCTTTTCACAAAAGAAAATGAAACAACACACACACACACACACACACACACACACACGCACACACACACACACAATCAAAAGTTCCACATGGAAGGAAGTCTGTCTATGGGACCTCTTTGCAGTTGCAGTTTCCGCTCAGGTCTCTTCCTATTTACATGCAAAGACTTTAGTTAAACAAATCTACCCAGCTATGGAGGAACACTGGCCAGACAATGGCATTAAATATAACTCTCATTCACAAATATAAAAAAGGAAGCCAACCGTCTTCTGAAATGAATACAGCCAAAGTAGAAAGGCTGAAGTGAATAAACAGAATGATCACTAGATATAAATAATGGAAGAACAAGAGAGGAGCTTTTATATATTTTCCAGTTAGTAGTCCCAAACCCGACCAGAAAGGATGACGTGTCCACAATACAAAGATAGTCTATGATGAAGAGGAGCAATGAGAAAATAAAAAATAATTCTCAGAAATTAAGCATGCGATACTAGGATCTAAAAATGAAAGGTAATTTTTTTTAAAAAAAAAGAACACATACACTTGTTAAAAAAGTAGTGCTCTGAAATGAAAAACTCATCAAAAACAATAAAGTGGTGACCTCACATGGCCACATAGTCTCTCTACACACATACAAACCTTCACACTCTTTGTATACAAATCAACAGAAAGAACAAACAGGGCCATGCCATCAGCATAATTAGGAGATACAGAACACTGCAAACTTCTAGTTACAGATATTTATTTATTTTATTTTTATAAAATTATTTTTATTTATTGTCTTTTTGGGACAGGGCTTCACTATGCAGTTTAGGCTAGCTTTGAACTCATTTTGCAGCCCAGGCTGGTCTTGAACTCACAGCAATCCTCCTGCCTCAGCTTCCCAAGGGCTAGGATTATAGGCGTGTGCCACTGTTCCTGTCATTAATTTTAGACCCAAAAAACAAGATGCTAATTTGCAACAGAACTATTACTTGGGCTTTTGCTACCATCTTCCATAGAGAGCTGAGAAGCGCCAGAAGAGATCATTCCAATAAAATCATCCCAGGCTGGGGAGATAGTTCAATGGCTTAAGCACCTGTCTGGAAAATGCAAGGACCCAGATTCAATGCCTGATATCATATGCTATGCCACCCTGGAACACTGAGTTCACTGTGCCAGCTACAGAAACTGGGCATGGTGGCACATGCCTGTAATCCCAGCACTGGGGAGGCTGAGACAGGAGGTTCACTATGAGTCCAAGCTGCGTAGTGAGATCCTGTACTAAATAAGTAATAAATAAATAAATAAATATCCCCAGGGAGTAGAAACTCTATCGTAATTGCAAAAATGCCGAGAACAGTCATGAAGCATCAGGGTGCTGGGCAGAGAAGGACTCACAGGCAGACAGGCAAAGCTTCCCAGGAAGGAAGAGAAAATGAGTGACTATGTAGCCAAGGGGCACAGAGGCACAGATGAAGCTCAGCATCTTAGGGGACACACACACACACACACACACACACACACACACACACACACACAGCTGAGGACTATCAAAGAAACTGTATTCAAATACATTAACAGTAGACAATATTCTTGTACAAGGAGTCTTGTAAACTACCTCTACGCCCATCCCCATCCTTCAGTACAGGAGGCACACAGGGCTCATCCACACAAAGCTAAGGCGGACGGCCTTGGGGAGTAAAAATGTTTTGCTCCAAGAAGCCAAGCCCAGCAGAACAATATTTGCAAATGACACATCTTGTGCTAAAACATACAAAGAACTATTAAAACTCAACAGGAAGAAAATAATCCAACTTTTAAAAAAACATGTGAAAAACAATCTTGCCAAAGAAGATGTACAGGTGGTCTAAGCACATGAAAAGATGTTCCACATCATACGTCATTTGGGATTTGAAAATTAAAATGATAATGAGGGATGCCTGCATACATTTACTGGGATTGCCATACTTTTGGACACAATGACACAGATAGCTGCCCAGGAAGGAGAGCACCAGGAGCTGTCCCTCATCGCTGGTGACAGTGCAGACTGGCACCGCCAGCTCAGAAGTTTCTTGCAAAACCTAAAGCACTCTCACCAAGGGACCCATCAGCTGTGCTCCACGGTATTTACTCAAATGTGCTGAGAACTTATCTCGGTGCAAAAACCTACACGAGTGTGGCAGCCCTGCTGGTCACCGCCCATGCCTGACAGCAGCTGGCTGACTGTGGATACGGAAGCTGTGGAAATCCAGACACCAGAAAGCTATTCAGCATGAAGAAACGAGCTCTCAAGCCTTGGGAGAGTGTGGGAGAAACTTCAGTGCCTCCAGCTCAGTGAAAGAAGCTGATCTGAAAATGCCATGCATTTTGCTCACCAGCCTGCCCAAGGAATAGCAGGACAATAGTGTAAGAGGTGCTGCAGAGAGGATGGATATGTCCCTTCCACTCCAGACGCTGTCACAACCTTGTCAGGGAATGAATGACCTTTTGTGTGTTCAAAACAAGCCCTGGACTGGTTGTGTTCTATGTGCACTTCCAGGGTTAAGTCCTATACAGTTCTGAAAGTAAGATGTCGTTATTCAAACGTCCTGTACTGCAATAGGAATGCTGCTTACTTTTCCTCTGTGAAAACTAGGGAGAACTGTATTTTTCAGTAAACTTTTCTTGTATGAGAAAAAAGGCTTTATAACTCCCAACTTTATGATATTCTGGACAGTTTCCCTTACTCTTGTATATGATTTTTTGGGTGATTCATTATAAAATAATCTTATAAAATATGTGTCCTATATTGTATTGCTCCTTTTGTTAAGCCCCAAACTATGATAGTTGTAGATTCACCAGCTGTAAAAACACACTGCTGCCCCAAAGGATACAATGGGTGCAGAGGACATTGACCTCAGCTTTGCCAGGACCTGCAACTGCGCCCCCACATAAGGGATATTTTTATAAAGCATTTTATCTAATGCAAATCACCCCCCAAAATATTCCCTTAGCAGGGAAAAGGCTCTCTGTTCTGCATGTTAAAAAAGTACTTGGAAGTAGGAATGGAGTGGGGATTGAGGAGAGTGGAAATTAAAACTAAAAACAGAAACAAGCTCTTTAATGTATAAAAAGGAAGAAATAGGCTGGGAAGATAGCTCAGTGGCCTAAGCACCTGTCTGGCAAGTGCAAGGACCCGGGTCCCATCCCCAGCACCATATGCCATGCCAGCCCTGCCTCAAGTCCTCTGAGCCCATCACTGAAACTGAGTGATGACCACACCCACAATCCCAGCGCTAGGGAGGCTGTGGCAAGACAAGCATTGCGAGTCCAAGCTGGAGCTGCGTAGCAGGACTTTGCACCAAATAAGTAAATAAATAAAAGATGAAAAAAAAAATAAAAAGGAAGAAATAAAATGAGTTGAAGGTTATAAAATGAAAAGACAAAATTGTATAAGAGATGGACTCTCAACTATAGCCAAGGGATGACATATTTGAACAAAAAATTACTAACAAGCTGTGAATAATATTAAGAAAACACAAGAGATTAAAATAAAAAATTAAGTTTCCATTAAAAAGTGGTTGAAATGGAAGACAGGCAAAAAACATACAATTAAACTTCTTAAGAAACTAAAAACAAAGATATATAAATAATAGCTAAGTTTAAGAAAACTTTCCAAAAACAAAGAACAGGCCTAACTACATACAACTGAAAGGGGGCTAATAGCCAGCTGGGGAAATACACCCAAAACACAGACTCCAGTACAGATCCCAGGAAAGTTGTTAGGGCTTGAAAATAAGTAAGACTGTTCAATGCGATCAGGCAAAAAGATCAAGTGATTCACCTGGACTGAAAAAGACAGGGAGAGAGATGGAGAGAGAGAGAGAGAGACAGACAGACAGACAGAGACAGAGACAGACAGAAAGACAGAGAGAGACAGAGACAGAGAGAGAAAGAGGGGCAAAAACAGAGACAGAGAAAACAGAGAGCATGGGAACGAGGAAAGGAGGAGAAAAAGAAGAAAATGAAAAAAGAAAGAAAGGAGGGAGGGAGAAGGGCCCGGTGAGATGGCTCAGTGGAATAAGCGCTTGCTTCCCCAGGAGGGAGGGAGAAAGAGAGAGGCAAAAGGGAGAGAGAAGGAAGAAAGGAAAGAAAGAAAGGAACACACAAATCATGGCAAGAATGAAGCAAGATTCCAGAAGAATTTATGAACAAAATTGCACATCTGGAACTTTACATTCTGGCAGACGGCCTTCAAGAGCTGCGACAGCAGGGCCTGAGACAGCTCAGCACGCTAAGCGCCCGCCTGGAAAGCACAAGGATCGGAGTTGGATCCCCGGACTGCATGCAATGCCTGTCCCATCGAAACCAGGAGTGGTGGCACATGCCTGCAAGATCAGCACTGGGAGGCTGAGACAGGAGGATCGCTGTGAGTCCAGTCTTTTATTCATTTACTTATTTGATACAAAGTCTTGCTATGTAGCTCCAGCTTGAACTTATAAAAATATCCCTTATGTAGGGGTGCAGCTGCAGGTCCCGGCAAAGCTGAGGTCAATGTCCTCTGTCCCCATTGCATCCCTTGGGACAGCAGTGTGTTTTTACAGCTGGGGACACACTGAGATGGCAATAGAGACTGGGCATGATGGTGCATGCCTGTAATCCCAGCTCATGGGAGGCTATGTGGTAAGACCCTGTAGACCTTGTAGACCCT
>PVKA01052830.1:0-11814 GCA_004027165.1 Ctenomys sociabilis
TCTTAGACTTCTTTGTTTTGTTTTAGTTTGGTTTTTTGAGACAGGCTCTCACTATGAAATTCAGACTGTTATTGAATTCAGTGTATAGCTTAGGCTAACCTCAAACTCTTGCTGATCCTCCTGCCTAAACCTCCAAAGTGCTGTGATTACAGGCATATAACACTATGCCCTGCCTCCATTTCAGCTGTAACTTTCTATGGTATTCTTAATTTGTGAGAGATTGTTCTACCTGATAGGAAATACAGCAGGAACCAAATAATTTTACCTCCTCATTATTATCTGTTATACTTGAATTGTCTTCCCTCTGTAGACACAAGCACTCTTCCCTACTCCATGTAGACATTTGTCCTGCCAGTTTACCTTCCTCACACCATGCTAGAGACCCAAGTCATTTTTTCCCCTGGGTTTGTATGTGTCCTTTCTTGGTATATGTCTGATCATACCCTTTGAAGGTATAGGAATTAGCAGTGCCTTTATCTTTTTATCTTCAAGGGAATAACTTACTCTTCAGCTTTCAGAGTTTTTATTTTAGTATCTGTATTGCCTTTTTTTTTTTTTTTTTTTTTTTGTCATTTTGAGACAGGGTCTTACTGTGCAGTTCAAACTTTGTAGCCCAGGATGGCCTCAAACTTGCAGCAGTCCTACTGCCTCTTCCTCCCAAGTGCTTCACACTACCACACCCAACCTATATATTATGTTGAGCCACATTTCTTTTCAGACTTGGCCTCAATATTTGTCTAAGTATTCATCAATATTTATCTGTCTTTTCTTTTTTCAGTTTTCAAAAACTGAAGTTTTTGAAATATATGGACAGACTTTAAGAATATTTGACAATATCAAATATCCTTTTTCTCTAATGAATTTTAAGACAGGTTACTTTCTCCCATAAGTTCTATTATTTGTCCCATGTTAACTTTTTTCCTCATAGAGTATCTGTTCTCTAGTCTAAGACCTTTGGTTGTAGTTGATCCACCTTTTCTTTTATAACAAATCTAAAATATGGTAACTTTCACAATAAAAGGAGTTTTGTTTACAAGTGGCCCAGAGCCAAAATTCTAGTCAGGGCATAGAAGATTCTAGGGGCAGAGTCATTCAAGGGGAGCCTGCTGGGGTGGGGACTGGCGAGACCCTGTGTGCCTCGTAGATGACCAATCTTGATTCCTACTTATTTGTCACCTGCAGTGTGGGCCAAGCTGAAACTGCAGAAGGCTTCAGAACGATGGCAGCCTGACACTGAGGTGGGTGCTCATGTGGACAGCATTGGGGATAGCGTCAGTGACAGCTCACACCACATAGGGAGGAGGAAGGATACTCCTTGCCTTACTGCGGTAGCAAGTGTAATGTGCAGAGTCTGTGGATCAACTCTTGAAATATAAGCCTAACTTAGTTGGGATATTTCTTACATTTTACATCTTGAGACAGGTTGTATTCTCCCACTGGAATTTTCAAGTGGCAAGCAGCAGTACCCAGTTTTGTACTGCTACAGAGATTCATAAATGAAGGCATCTATGTCATACGTTAGGTCTCTTTCGAGAAAAGCATCTAATGAGAGACGGTCCCCACTGAAGGGCTGGGAGGTGTCCTTTCAGTCTTAAGAGGGTCTCAGCCCTAAGGATGACACACATAGAAAGTTTGGTGGTGACTGACCCAAAGTCCTTCAGGGACTGGTATTGGGCTCTATTTTAGGCTGGTAGTTTTTGGTATTTCTTGAGCAGCAAAGCCCTTTAATAAAGGGTCCAGGGAGATAGCTCAGTAGAATAAGCACTTGCTTGGCAAGTGCAGGGTCCTGAGTTCAATCCCTGGTACGCAAAAAAAAAAGAATAAAGCAGAGCTGCTGGGCCCAGGGAGAAAGCGCTTTCCTGGCAAGCGCAAGGACTTGAATTCAATCCCTGGTTGCATAAATAAATAAACAAATAAATAAATAATAAAGCAGAGCTGCTCTGGAAGTGAAGAAGCTGAGCCCTCTATGCCTGCCTGTGAGCCCTTACTGTGGCCCTTGGACAAAAACCTAGGCTTTTTGAGAACCATTTGAAAGTTGCTTTTTTAGGTTAGCCTTTCTCAACCAGTGTTCCTCATAAACATGGAGTGTTTTGAATAACCCAGTACCCTCATAACCAGTACAGTTCTTGATGCCTAGAAGAGAATTTAATTCTCTGTGGCATCTCAGTTGAGACAGGCTGTCTTGGATAAACACCAATCTCAGAGTACCAGAGTATACCACAGCACTGGGTATGCTGTGAAGATTGGTTCCACATGTTTCTCTTGGGGAATATAGCTAACATAGTGTACCCTTTCTTTTTTAGGAAGAATATGAAGACTCCAGTGGGAATGTTGTAAATAAGAAAACATATGAGGATCTGAAAAGACAAGGACTACTGTAGTATTCAGGGATGTAGCTCAATTTCTGAGCTTGCCCAGTCTTCCCTGAGGTCTGCATTTTCTATTTCTCCCAGCCAAATGCTCTTAAAGACTCTTTGCTATGTAGTTCCATAGACTGGCATGCATCTTGTAGAAACAAGGCATGCTGGCAGATTGCAGGATTCAACTGTGTTTTATCTTTGTTTTATATTAAAAAGGATTCTGTGGGAAAATAAAACCAGCCTTTGTTTTCAGTGTGTCTTGTTTTGAAACCCAAAACTAACGAAACTAATGTAATCCTGTAGTTCTTAATGCCTCCCCTACCTTTTTCACCAACTTTTAATAGTAGCTAAGATTTTTTTTTTTTTTTCCCCCAGAACTAGGGATTGGACTTGGGCCCTTGGGCTTGCCAGGGAAGCACTTAATTCTACTGAGCCATCTCCCTGGCCCAGCAGCTAAGATTAATGAGCACTCATTAATGCTGCATATGCCTCTTAATGCCTCTTTCCCCTTCCCCTACCCCTTTGCTGCCACTTCCTAGTGAGCGTTGCCCCTGGTTGAGCCCTTGCCTCACTCAGCTCAGTCTGTCATCGGTGCTCTGCTAGGAGAGGCAGCCAAGACTGTTCCCTAAGGACCAGGTATGGCCCCACAGCTTGCCTTTGCTATTTGCATACAGAACTGAGGTGGTTGTTTGGAAATGGGCCAGCAGCCTTCTGCCTACCCCACCCTCCATGGTGTATGATAGAAGCAGGGCCAGCATGATTTTGCCTGATTGCTGGCTTACAGAAAGAGGTTTTGGTGATCTTGTCTGTCGGTTTCTTCCACAAGACCCTTGTTTGGCCACAGAGATGTCTAATGTTCCTGTGTTCCCCTAAGCCACACAGTGATGTCCCTGTAAGCTCAGTCTTCTGAAGGCCAGTGCCTGTTCCAGAACTGAATTCCCCAGGGGGCCCTTTTTTTCTCGAAGCACTTAGCTCTCTAGTTTGTTGTTTGTATATCTACTTTTAAAAAAATCCACCCCCCAAAGAAAAAAGAAAAATCCCAACTCTGGTGCAGTGTGTAATCCCAGCACTCAGGCTAAGGAAATAGGATTGGCATGAGTATGAGATCAATATGGGCTATAGGGCCAGGGAGATAGCCCAGTAGAATAAGTGCCTGCCTGGCAAGTGCAGGGTCCTGAGTTCAATTCCCTGTACTGAAAAAAAAAATAAATAAATAAGGGCCACATAGCTCAACAACAGCCTGAACATAGCAAGACTCTGGGGAAAAAAAACAAAAAACGCAGCTCTGCAACTGGCCATCTTCCTAATAACACTTGTCTTAATCATCTCCATGGCAATGGAGATTGCACCACCCCTGCCTCTTCACTTTCCTTCCTGATCCAACTCATCCCTTGGACAATAAATAACTCACCTGTGTGCTTAGCCTCCTCCAGTTACTTAAAACCTAGGTTTTACACCTCTACAGGGCTTGAGCATCTAAAGCAAAATAAGTGGATATTTACACCTGATGTGCCAACTAGAAACCCATTGCTCAAACTGGCCAAGGGTACAAGGAGACACTGCAGTTTGGGAAGAGTTAGTCTTGAGAACGGGGAGCATGGGAGGAAGCATGTCTCCAGCCTTCCTATTATAGCTGTGTTGGGGTTCCCAGGAATGATCTGCTATCTTCCCGCTGTCGCATTCTTCAGAGTTATTGCAGTAACCTTGGGGGTGAGGGTCAAGTCTGCTATTACCCCTGCAGTTAACTGCAGTTACTCTGTGAACTCTATGCCAGCAAACCTTTGGAGGAAATCTGGACTTAGCAATGGTTTCTCTGTTCATTGGTTATATTCTGGCAGTTTTGTCAGGTACTGGTACCCACCTATAATCCCAGCTACTTGGGAGCTAAGGTAGGATCTTGAGTCTAGCCTGGGTGACATAAGATTGTCAAAATAAAAAAAGCTGGGAAGCCAGGCAGTGGTGCACACCTGTAATCCAGGCGATCAGGAGGCTGAGGCAGAAAGATCATTGCAAGTTTGAGACCAGTCTGGCTACAAAAAAGCTCAAGGCCAGCCTGAATTGCATAGTGAGACTATTCTCAAAAAGACACGTCGGGGTTGGGCCTGGGGATCTAGCTCAGTTCAAAAGCCTGGGTTCAGTCTCCAGTACCACCCACACATATACATAAATAATTATATGCATCTACTGTGCCACACACAGATTTACAAACCTGAAAAATTAGGTGAGGGTAAGATGGGAGCAGAAGCTAGAAAAGGCAACAGGTGCAGCATTTGTGGGTGGCTGGAAAGTGCCCTGTAGGCAGCTCCATCTAGTCCTAAGAAGCACAGAACTGTTAGTGGAAATACAGGTGCCTCAGGAGGTCTCAGAGGGTCTCCCTGAAGTGGACTTCATGGGATGTGCTATAGGGAAAACAGAATTTCAGCTGACTGAACTGGGGAAAGAGGATAAAGTTGCTTTTTCTTGGTCTCAGTCTTTGTTTTGTTTTGAGGCAGGGTCTCACTATTAGTTTAGGCTGGCCTTAAATTCATGGTGAAATTTTCTACCTCAGCCCCCTGAGTGCTGGAATTATAGGCAGTGCCACCATTCCCAGCCATATCAGTCTTGTCTTTTTTCTTTTTCTTTTTGTGGTACCGGGGATTAAACTCAGGACCTTGTGCTTGCCAGACAAGTGCTTATTCTACTGAGCTATCTCCCTGGCCCTATCATTCTGTTTTTTTTGTTTGTTTGTTTGTTTTTTTGGCCCTGTCATTCTTAATCTTTTTAGGATCATGGATTCCTTTGGAAATACAAAGATGACTGTAAACTTCATCTTTAGAAAAATAGGCTTGTACATACATTTTGCAGTTTCACAAGTTTACAGATAACTCAGGGTACTGAGTGTATAGAACCTCACACTGGCCAGGCCGGAGATGTGTTTTGTTTTGTTTTTTGTTTTTTGTTTTTGAGACAGGGTCTCACTATGCAGTTCAGGCTGGCCTCGAGCTCACTTTGTAGCTCAGGCTGGTCTCGAACTCACATCAATCCTCCTGCCTCAGCCTCCCGAGTGCTGGGATTACAGGCATGCGCCACCACGCCCGGCAAATGATCTCATTTTTGAATTTTTTTTTTTGGCAGAACTGGGGATTGAACTCAGGCCCTTGTACTTGCCAGGGAAGCACTTATTCCACTGAGCCATCTCTCCAGCCCCTCAGGCCGGAGATGTGGCTTAGTGGTCCAGTGGTTGGCCAGCCTGTACAAGGCTGAGGATTTCATCCCCAGCAGTGCTGATGAAGAACCTCGTCTTCACATGTGGAAACTGGGTCTCTGCCGGCACTCATTGTGGAGAAAAACTCATTCGGTTCCCCTTCAAGGAAGAGAGCGGAGAAGCCACAGGAAGTGTCTGGTGATAGGTTTGTCTGCTGAGCCCAGAGGTTGACCCTGGGATGAACCCTCCCCAAGAGCAAGAGTTCCTACTCCCCATCTCAGAGGAAGTGAACCAGTCTGTCTGGGCTGGACCCATTATCTGTCTTTCCTTCTGGTCTTCTCCCTGAGCTTAGCTGGGGCTGGAAAACCACGAAGTGTGCACCCTGAAAGTAACCAGTGTGTTAGGGCAAGTGAGGGGCAGATAAAATTTCAATATCTTTTTCCTTATTTTTTATTATTGGGATGATAGCTCCCTGTCCCTTAATCCTCCAGGTCCTGCCATCAGACCCACTGTGATGTTGGCCTCCCTTCTCTCTTATTTTTCCGAAGAACCCCCTCTAATGGTTCAATCTCTGGGCTCAGCAGAGGGGTAAAGAAACCCAAAGGCTACCTCCAGACACTTGTGGCTTCTCCGTTTTCTTCCCTGAAAGGGAACTGAATGAGTTTTTCTCCACAGTGCAAGTCCTGACAGAGGTCTAGACTCCACATGTGAAGATGAGATTGGAACCCTCAGCCTTGTACAGGCTGGCCAACCTGTACAAACCACTAGTGGAACCTCCTAGTTTTGTGATCCAGTTAAATAAGGCACCTTCCCCTTCTGGTGGGATATTGGGATGAGGTTCCCTGACCTGCCCAAGCTGCTGACTAACTTTTCCCTGCCTTAGCAAACATTCAAGTTGCAGACATTCACAGGTATACCCTACAATTGGCTTATGAACAAAACCAATTTATTGACAGTTCTCCTAGAAAGACTCATAAGTCAGGGACGTACTATATTTTCTTCTAATAGCAATCTGGACATTAGCTCTGCTTTCTCCCTTTTCATGCGACCTTTGTGCGTCCCCAATGGTGGCAGTATCAGAGGGAATTCCCAGAGATGGCAAATGGGGAGAGACAGCTGCCAGTTTGCAGGGGTTGCACTTGCAGCCTCTCTGATGTGTGCATACCCTCCTCCCCCCACCATCGGGTGTGCAGGTGTCTAAGGCTGGGTGGGACATGCAGAGCACTGGGACTGTCCCCTCTAGCAGGAGTGGTGTGGGGTCTGCCCAGACTAAATTGGTTGAAGCCGGGCATGGTGGCGCATGCCTGTAATCCCAGCACTCGGGAGGCTGAGGCAGGAGGATTGTTGAGTTCGAGACCAGCCTGAGCTACAAAGTGAGCTTAAGGCCAGCCTGAACTGCATAGTGAGACCCTGTCTCAAAAAGACAGAAAAAAAAAAAAAAAACAGACTAAATTGGTTGAGCAAGAAACTCCAATTAAGATGGTCCAGGAGAAAGCCAGCTAGGCTTGGCCCAACCTTTATGATTCTACTGCATACTTGGCCCTGTCATACTCCTGAGCCAGGGAGGCAGAAAAAGGCTTGTGTGGAAGGTCTAGGTTCTTGTTTTCACAAAGACACAGGGACCTGAGTAGAACCTTTGGGCCCTTGACCCAATAGCCTTTGGGATTTGATATCTCAAAGAGGTGCTGATGGGGTGAAAATGATTTCTTAAATGGTGGGGCCACTCTTTGGGAGGGAACCATGGGGAAGATAAGGCTGTGGTGGACAATGAGGGGTATGGATGGAGAAGGGGTCACTATAACCAAGGTTCACCTCAACACCCTGCTTCCTAAGAATGGCCCCATTCATGTACCATCCATCAGAAGGAGGCTAGCCCTGAGAAGGTCTTTGCTGCAGGCTGTCTCTGTCACAGCACCCTGGTAGCTGACACCTGGAGACAGATCTGATGGCTGGCAGAAGGCCATAGCTGTGAGGATGCAGGAGCCCATATCTTGTCGCCCCAGGGAATGATAGGACCTGTGTTGTGTTTAGCCTCCTGGGGTTGGAAGGAAAGATGGGAATAATGTGCCACTCTCACCTCTAGTTTTTCTGTCTTTCATAGAAAAACCTAAACCTAGGCTTAACACTTCCAGGTCTGATCTCTCAGAACTGGGGCTGGTAGAGCCTAGGAGTCAGAAATCTGGAGTTTGAGAACTACCTCTTGCCCTTGGCTCAGCTCTAATTTAGAGACAAGGTGAGATCTGGGCCCTAAAAACCTTTGGACATAAAAAATAAATAAAAACCTGTGGACGAAGTGAGCACAGACTCCTGCCCCTCTCTGGCCCAGGATTTCTCTGGCCTGGGCTCCCATGTACCTAAGGTTAAATGCAAATAAAGCCAAATCAGAGGCCACTGGTATCTATTTCCTGTTGTTGCACCTGCCCCTGCTCTGCCTCCCGTGGGGCTTTGGATGCCATCATCGTTGTCATGCCAACAACCACATTCACTCTCAAAGGGGCAGTTACTAGGATGAAGGCTGCTTTGTCCTCATGCTGCCCTCAGAAGGTAGGCTTTCAAGACACAGAAGCTGAGGTCTTTTCCCTACAGATTGGCCTCCCATGTTCCTCAGCCTTGGTTTATTCATCTGCATGAAGCAATAATGGGTATCTGTTTCTAGCCCTTGCCTGGTTTCACAGGGCTGCTCCTTCAGCTTCTCCAGCTCCTGCAGCGCCTCAGCAGATGTCTGAGGCCATGGTAGCCATAGGGCTGCTTTGCTCAGAGGTAGCTGTCTGCAGCCATGAGAGCCCAGTTTTTCCTGGACCATAACCCAGGCTTACTGGGCTATGGAACTGCCTATATTTTGCCCTGAGCTCACATTTCCACTTAAGCACTGCTGGACTGTCCTTGACTTGTGACCTTTGGGCTGGTGACTCCTTTCAGTGGCTCATCATCTCCTTTTCCTCCTGCTGGTCTTCCTGGCTTCTGCCCAGGTAAACCGCATGTTACCTGAGCAGTGCCCCTGGAGGGTGAGGCTGCAGTGTTCAATCCCATCCACAGAGATATGTCACAATGTCCATTGCTTCCAAGAGATAAGCTACCAGGAGCCAAAGTTCCCGAAGTGGCCAGCAGAGTGCAGGCCTGGGGAGCACTGTTGTGAGGTGTGGGGCTGGGACACGACGGGGTGCCAGTCTAAGGTGAAGAGCAGTGAAGGGGGCATTGGAAGGGCTGTGACATTCAGATACAATTAGGTGCTAGGAAAAGAAAGCATGCAGGGCAGAGACTGCACGAGTGATGCTGGGCGGAGTCATGCTGTGGGCCCAGGATTAGCTGGCCCCATGTTCTTTGTGCCTTCACTCCGCTTTATCCAACCAATTCATCTCAGCTCCCCACTGTGCAGACCCATGTAGCCTCAGTTAAGAGGAAGGAACTGAAACTTTGTCCCAACCCTGGCCTACTATGCAAGACTCAAAGCCCAACCCAGTGGTGCTGTACTGCACTGCTGCCTGGTCCTCAACTGGTCAGCCTCAGCCCTGGGTAAGATGTCCAGTGTGGCACGTTCAGTCCTGAGCCCTAGCTCACCTGCCCAGCTCTTCTCCATTGCCACTGACCCACGAGCTCAGACAGCTGCCCACTGAACTCCAGCTCTGCCCTCCTCTTTAATAAACCCTCAAATAGCTCAGTTTTCATTGCTCCCACTTCTATGAACACCCTAACCTCTGAACCTTGGCTGGCCTCTGCCTGGACTCCCTCATGGGTTCCCTGAAGCTGGCTTCCTACTTTCCATGTCCCATTCCCTACAGACCTCATTTCCTAGCACCTGCCTTCCCCTAGCTTTCGCTTCCTCCACAGGTTCCAAGGACACAGGGGCAAGCACCTGTGCTTGTACACAGTGATAGCAGAGAGAAGCATGTTGTTGGAGTTGCCCACATACCCTTGAGGAAGAGCTTTGCAGAGGACCTGCACCTTCTCCCACTCTGGAGGAGTCAGCACTTTTCCAAGTAGCCCTACTCTGCTTCCAGAAATAGTCCACATGAGCCTTCCCAAGGACATGCTGATTCCCACTCCCCCGCTGATGGCTGCCACCTTGTTTGCTGCTCCCAAGAGGAATAGACAGAGTGGGGTGCCTGGGACCAGTGACACATGTATGGTGGGGCTCTACCTAGCAATCATTCCTCAAATCAGCCCCTTTTCTTCCAGGAGAAAACTGGCCACCTTCTCCAGCCAAGGCAATCACTGCTCCACAGGGCAGGAGGCTGTGGCCATGTGCCCCAAGGGCTTGCGCTTCTGTGTGTGGTACCAGGGATGCTACAGACATTGGGGTGCTCTCTTCCCTCAGAACTGCAGTTCCAGAGGGCCATCTCAGTACCCTAATCTGATTAGTAACCTAATGAGCTAGATCTACAGGGAGCCATTCTTTTTTTTTTTTTTCTTTTTGGTGGAACTGGGGGGTTGAAGTCAGGCCCTCGCACTTGGCCAGGGAAGTGCTTATTCTACTGAGCTATCTCCCCAGCCCCTATAGGGACCCATTCTGCACAGGGCATAGCAAGCTTGACCCGCTCAGCTCTGCATGTTGGTAAAACCTGGGCAGTGGGTACAATTTTCCCTGCCTCTGTGATCTCTGATGTGCCCTTGGTTCATGACCACTCTGCACGTTTGCTGGGAACTGGCTGACTGACTCCCTGGGGATGAAGCTGAGGGATCAGGAAGGATCAGCTGAGTCCATGTTTCATTTAATACTTTTTGCCTCCCTTAGGGAGGAGAGGGGTGAGGGGGAGAATGACTAGTCCCACCTCTTGTAGCTGAAGTGGTCCAGCTTAGGCTGCTATGCTGGGTGCAGGCAATTCTGCATGGCATGGACCACCAAGTGTCATGGGGCTGGGGCTTAGCCTAATACTGAGAGTACTGTTAAGCTTTTGTCATCAGGCAGCTGCCTCCAACTGGGTAGGAATGTCACTTCAACTGTGCAGCCACAGTAGCCACCAGAGCCCCTTCCTCTAGGCCCTGGCTGCTCCTCCCATTGCTCTCCACACTCATCTTGGTTTTTCTAGCTGGGCTTAGCAGAACCAGGAAATAGCAGCTGGGGAATACAGGTAGCCCTGCAAACCCTCAGCCCACCTGCTCCAAGTCCTACATCTGCATCTTTAAGGGAAAAGATTTATCAAGTACACAGCTCTTTCTCGAAGCTCTTCACTCCTCCATTTCCAAAGCCTAGGCCTTCTAAGGCGACAGAACATTAGCCGGAATTCCAGAGAGGGAAGGGGGTTTGTCTGAAAACAAAATAGAAATCCCTCTGTCCAATGTCTATTCAGTGGGAAGACTTCAGGATCCCTCAGAGACAGCTTCCTGGGCTGCAACAAGTACCTGGTCACATCCCATTTTCCCTCCTCCTGGCCTTTGAGATGAGACAAGTTAGAGTTCCCTTGGGTGTTTGCAGTAACTTCCACCTGTTTGATGTCAACACTATTCCCTCTCCTCCCCCACAGGACTTTTAAGTGGAATTCCAGTAAATCTGATCTCCCTTTGTGCTGTGAATGTTCTCAGGAAGAGACAGTTGGGAAGGAGAAGCATCTGTTTCTGGAAGGGGTTTACATATGCAAGTTGAGTAGGTTGTTAGAGCATAACTGAGGGAAAGAGGAGAGGATGGTTTGAAGTCAAAGTGCCCCAAAGCTGAGAGGTGTATTCATTAAAGGTGTAGCTTATTGGTAGAGCACTTTCCTAGCATGCCCAAGGCTCTGGGTCTCAGTGTCACCACTGGAAAAAAAAAAAAAAAGATAACTCATTGAATAATTCACTCAGTTCTGAGGGCCACTGTGTGCCAGAAGCCGTTGGAGTGTTGAGAAGACACGGGGCCTAGAGAACCATCCTGCAATCCCTTATATGAAGTAGACACTTCTGCCCATCTGGCCTAATCTCCATGTCTCAGATATGGACAATGAGGCCCAAAGAAGAAAGGTCTCTCCCAAGGAGACCCAGCCCAGGGAATCGGAGGGATTCTTGAGAGCAATACATCCTCTCTCCGGGGCTACCTTGAGAGCAAGGAGGCCATGTCTTCTCTTCTGGTGATAGTTAACACAGTACCTCAAATCGATATAGGGGAATGAAGCTTCCAGCCTGAAAGATACCTGGAATGAGTTCATGTTCTCTAAAACCAAAGAATAAATTTTAGGAAAAAACGGAGGTTAAGAGCAGAATATTGGGGAAAGAGCACTTCTGTCCAAGAGAGGGACAGAAGGGGGGCCTGAACAGATTACCCCAGAGAGCTGTCTCTCCCAGGGATTTTTTTTTTTTTTT
>PVKA01052831.1:0-11497 GCA_004027165.1 Ctenomys sociabilis
ATAATTATTGAATCTGTGATAGAATTCAGCTACATAAATACCTGTAAATATAATATCATGTATGCACCTTGTACAATACCAAAACATTATGAAAACAGTTTGCAATGTATTATTTCATCGACTCTGTATGGTTATGGTGTTTTGAAACTGTCTGATTGACATTTGTATTTCAATAAAATAAAAATAAATGGAAAAAAAATAAAATAAAATAAAATCAGGAAAAAAAAAATAAAAAAATAAAGGGAAGCTAGATCCTGCCCCACATCTGGCAAGCCAGAGTGACCAGCCTGAGACAGTGGGGCTGACTCCAGCAACCTCCTATAACCCACCCCCAAGTCCAGCGAGTGAGTGGGAATTTGCACAACTCGCCTGGCTTCCCAAATCAGTAAATGTGTGGTGAGTCTGAGAGAGAGCCTTTGCCTTCTTCCTGCACGCAATGCACCGCACTACACAGATCTCCACCTCCAAGCCCTCTGAGGGAGCAACCGGCCTGAGACCTCAGGGCCCACTCTCCAGCAACTCCACAGATCCCCTGCCCCACAGCCTGCTAAGCGAGTAGGAATTTCCCCAACTGCTTAGGCATCAAAGTTCAGTGAGTGTGTGGTGAGTCTGAGAGAGAGCCTTTGGCTTCTTCCTGTGTGCTCTGCACCATCCAGAGCCTCATGCCCCAAGACATCCTAACCAGAGACTTGCCTGAGGCACCCCAGATGGACCTGCATGGCAACTCCCTAGAGTCATTTCCCCCAAGCCCACCATGGGAACAAGAACTTCTGGAGACTCTCCTGGCACTCAATCCACCCCTCCTAGGCCTGGTGAGTGTGAGGGAAAGCTTCTGCGCCCCCCAGTACTCCCCTAACCAGGGATCCAACAAAGGGGAACCACAGGAGCTGCAGCAAAAAAGAACTGAACACAACAGCTAGATCTAGGCCATGCATAACTGGATAATCTCAAACTTAATACATGGGCACCTGAATCTCATTACACACTAAGAGTATACCTGCACCAAAGGACAAAGGTCAATGCTATACAAAATGATGAAGACAAGGAGAAAAATGCAATCTCAGGCCTCAAGTCCACCAATAAGTGCAGAGGACACTAGCTCAGCTGAAATGAATGAATTAACAGAGAGGGAAGGAAAGGAATAACAGCAGAAAGGTATAGAGGAAATCAGACAAGAATTAATGCCTGAGATAAAAAAGAAATATTTGAATACATAGCATCTGAAATAAAGAATCAAATCCAGAAACATCTGGGGAAAACAAAATTCTCACCCAGAACAAGTACACAAAACACTATTCCAGCTCAAATGTATGAATTAACAGCACCCGAGGCAAAGAAACAACAGCAGAAAGGTTATGAGGAAATCAAAGCAGAAATACTTTCAGAAATCAAAAAAGAATTCTTTGAACTCATAGCATATGAAATACAGAAACACTCTGGAAATATATGGAAGAAACACAACTTTGAAGAAACTCTGCAGAAAAAGAACTAATAGCCACCTCTAAACAAGACATTGATAAAAAATAGAGATGATAAACCTGGAATGAGCAATACAGAAACAAATAGAATGCATGAAACACATTCAAAGAGATATAGAAGAAATAAAAATATCAATCACGAGTCTACAGAAATGTTTGAGTGAAAACGAAGACAGAGTTTCAGATCTAGAGGACACTGGTGTACCCAGGGAAAAGGTGAGAAAGGATCTCTTAAAAACAACAAGAATGCAGAAAAAAATAATCCATCGCATGCAGGATGATGCCAAGATGAATAATCTGTGATTAGTTGGCATCAATGAGAATAAAGGAGTCAATACAAATGATATAGAAAGAATGTGGGCAGAAGAAATTATAGAAAACATCCCAAATATGAGGAAACAATCCAACATTCAGGTCACCGAAGCATACAGAACACCAAATAACTTCACCCCAAGTAAAAACACACCGAGATATATAATAGTCAAGATCCCAGAAATACAACACAAAAATAATATACTGAAAGCTGCTAAAGAGAAGAAGCAGATCATATTTAAAGGAAAACCCATCGGAATTACAGCCAACTTCTCTACACAAACCAGGAAGGAAAGGAGAGCATGGAACAGAGTTCTTCAAGTACTTCACGAAAGCAAATTGCAGCCCAGACTATTATTCCTTGCAAAACTCTCTTTCAACTTTGATGGAGAAGTGAAATATTTCCACGACAAAGAACAATTAAAGAATTTCATGACAAAGTCATCCCTACACAAGCTACTGAAAGATGTTCTGCAGAGAGACCACAATAACCAGAACTCCAAGAATGAGAACGGAAGGAAACCAGTAAACAGGACAGTCAATTAAACACAGGTTACAAAGGAGTGAACAACACCAGGAAATATCATAAGTCAACACATTTCAATTATAACCATCAATGTAGACTCAATTCACCAATTAAGAGAAATAGACTGGCAAAGTGAATTAGGAAACAAAATCCAACAATACGCTCATACAAAAAACAACTTAACTCAAAAGGACATTCATAGGCTCAAAGTTAAAGGATGGAAAACAATACTGCATGCCACAGAAACTCAGAAAAAATCAGGAGTAGAAATTCTGTTCTC
Organism: Ctenomys sociabilis; assembly: GCA_004027165.1. Lineage (NCBI taxonomy): Eukaryota > Metazoa > Chordata > Mammalia > Rodentia > Ctenomyidae > Ctenomys > Ctenomys sociabilis. The sequence goes on from PVKA01052831.1 coordinate 2,597, forward strand.
AGACAGTCTCAACTTCAAACAAGAATGATCAACGACACAAAGAAGACCACAATATGTTGGTTAGGGGAAACATTCAAGAGCAAGAAGTAACACTCATAAATATCTATACACAAAACACAGGAGCACACAACTATGTAAGACAAATCTTAATGAACATGTAAAACCTAATATCTAAGACAACAATCTTAACAGGAGACTTTAACACCCCCTTATCTCAAAAAGATAGATCAACCAGACAAAAAATCAGCAAGGAAGTAGCAGAACTGAACCAGAGCTTGGAACAAATGGTCCTGGTGGACATATACAGAGTGTTCCACCCAACCACACCTGAATACACATTTTTTTAGCTACACACGGGTCATTTTTCAAAATAGAACACATACTAGTCCAGAAGTCATGCTTAAGTATGTGCAAGAAAACAGAAATTATCCTATGCATACTATCTGACAACAGTGCAATGAAACTGGGACTGAATGACAAAAGAAAACAGCAAAACCCACTAAATTCATGGAAATTAAACAACACCCTACTCAGCAATCAATGGGTCACAGAAAAAATTAAACAAGAAATTCAACAATATCTACAATTCAATAAAAATTCAAGCACAACTTACTAGAATCTATGGGATGTGATGAAAGCAGTTCTTAGAGGGAAAATCATAGCTATGAACTCAGGCATTAGGAAAACAGAATGGGAACAAATAAACACCCTAATGTTGCATCTCCAACATCTAGAAAAGGAAGAGCAAACGAAACCCAGAGCGCAAAGACAGGAAGAAATCGTAAAGATTAGATCAGAAATTAACTCAATTGAGATGAAGAAGAAAGTTCAAAGAATCCACAAATCAAAAACTTGGCTCTTTGAAAGACTAAGTAAAGTTGATAAGCCTCTAGCAAACCTCATCAAAAAGAAGAAAGAAAAAATTCAAATACAAGCAATAAGAAAGGAAATGGGGGAAATCACCACAGACCCATTGGAAATTCAGAAGACTATAAATAGCTACTTTGAGAATCTTTAAACTAACAGAATAGAAGACACAGAAGAAATAGATTCTTAGAAAGGTAAAAATTACCAAATCTGAACCAAGAAGATATAACCACTCTCAATAAGCCAATAACAGCCAATGAAATATAAAACATAATAAAAAGTCTACCGAAAAAGAAATGTCCAGGTTGTGATGGATTCACAGATGAATTCTACAAGAAATTTATAGAAGATATAATCCCTACACTCCACAAACTCTTCAAAGAAATTGAAAGGGAATCAGTCCTCCCAAAATCATTTCTGGAGGCAAGTATAATGCTGACTCCAAAGCCAGGGAAAAAAACCTAAAAAGGAGAACTACAGGCCAATAACGCTCATAAACTTAGACTCAAAAATACTAAATAAAATCCTAGCAAATAGAATACAGCAAATCATCAAGAAGATCATACACCATGACCAGGTAGGATTTATCCCATGGATGCAAGGATGGTTCAATATTTTAAAATCTATAAATGTAATACCCTGTATTAATAGACTGAAATCTAAAAACCACATAATCATCTCAGTTGATGCACAGAAAGCTTTTGACAAAGTCCAACACTCATTCATGTTCTAAGTCCTACAGAAAATTGGAATAGGTAGACTCTACCTTAAATTGACAAAAACTATCTATGACAACCCAAAAGCTAATATAATCCTAAATGGGGAAAAACTGAAATCTTTTACTCTTAAATCAGGTACAAGACAAGGATGTCCTCTACTATCCCTCCTATTCAATATAGTTTTGGAATCATTAGCAACAGCCACTAGAAAAGAGGGAGAAATAAAGGGAATAAGAATAGGTAAAGAAGTTAAATTATCACTATTTGCAGATGACATGACAGTTTACTTGGAAGACCCAAAAAATTCCAATGAGAAGCTAGAATTGATATGGAAATTCATTAGCATAGCGTGATACAAATTCAATATTCAAAAGTCAATAGCATTCCTATAGACAGCAAACACAGTGAGAGGGAAACAATAAAGCAATACCTTTTACAATAGCACCGTGGAAAATGAAATACCTTGGAATTCACTTAACCAAGGAAGTCCAGGACCTTTCAATGGAAAATTACAACATCTTTAGAATATACATTATAGAGTATCTCATAAGATGGAAACATATTCCATGCTCCTGGATAGGAAGAACTAACATCGTGAAGATGGCCATAGTCCCAAAATTACTGTACAGATTTAATGCAATCCCTACCGAACTGACACCAACATACCACTCAGACCTAGAGAAATCATTCCTAAAGTTTATTTGGAACCAGAGAAGACCAAGAAAGCAGAGGCAATCTTAGCCAATAAAGACAAGGCAAGAGGCATCACAATTCCTGACTTGAAATTATATCACAAACCACTGTAATAAAATCAACATGGTATTGGCAACGAAATAGACCTCAGGATCAGCGGACTAGATTAGAAGATGCAGAGGCATCTACAATCACACTTAGCCATCTTATCTTTGACAAAGGAGCCAAACATACTCACTGGAAGAAAGATAACCTGTTTAACAAATGGTGCTGGGAAACTTCGCTTTCTACATGCCGAAACCTAAAACTTGACCCAGCTCAAGCTAAAGTCAAAATGAATTAAAGATCTAAACATTAAAACAAAAACAATCTCCTGGAAGGGAAAATAGAAGAAACTCTGGAAGACATAGGGGTAGGTAAAGAGTTGATCAACAAACATATATTCTCACAGGATACACTTGCAAGAATCAACAAGTGAGATGAACTCTTCTTGAGGAGCTTCTGCACATCAAAAGAAATTGTCAAGAAAGTGAAAAGATAACCCACAAATTTTGAGAAAATCCTAATTAATAAGCAATCAGACAAAGGTCTGCTCTCTAGAATATATAAAGAACTAAGATGTAACAAGGCCCTCAAATTTACAGACCCAGTTCAGAAATAGGCATCTGAGATGAATACACACTTCTCAGAGGACGAAATTAAAGAAGCAAATAAATATATGAAAAAACACTCCACATCACTAGCCATCCATGAAATGCAAATAAAAACAACCCTGAGATACCATCTCACTACAGAAAGAATGGCTATCATAAGGAAATCAACCAACAGCAAATGTTGGAGACGTTGTGGAGAAAAGGGAATACTTCTCCACTGCTGGTGGGAATGTAGACTGGTACAACCATTGTGGAGGTCAATGTGGAGACTCCTCAAAAGAGTAGGAGTGGAAATCCCATTCAAGCCAGCTATCCTCCTACTGGGAATTTTCCTAGAGGAACTGAAAACATTATATCATAGTGATATATGTGTACCTATGTTTATAGAAGCACAATTTATGATAGCCCAATCTTGGAAAGAAGCAAGATGTCCGTCACATGAGGAATGGTTGAAAAAGATGTGGTATTTCTATATAATGGAGTATTACTCAGCTATTAAGAATGATAAGCTTGAAGCATTTATATTGAAGTGGATGCCACTTGAACATATACTCATAAGTGAAATACACCAGACACACATGTGCAAAAATCATATAGTCTCCCTAGTATAAGAAGCCAAAATAAGAAATACAAATAGAAATGTACAACAACAACTAAAAACAACTGAGTCAGATAGTTAGGGCAAACTGAATGCCATATGCTGCAGGGTACTAATTAGCTTTTCTTCTAGATGGTTAACAACTTAAGTTCACAGATCAAAGGTGGAGAAATAGAAGAGCCACAAGGCTAGCCAATATTTTGGCCCTAGCCTTTCAAGGTCAGCAAAGACTCAGGACATATGTGAACCTGTACTGTAACATCATGTAACTCAGTTGTGCCCCAAATTTTTTGATCAAGGAGATTATGGAGCCATAGAGGAAAGAGATTGATGATCTATAGTGTGCCTGGGGAGAGTCACATTGAGAGAAAGCTTTCTCTCAGGCTCTCACAGAGAGCACACTGGTCAAGCATTGGCCGTGACTCATCCACATGGAGGACAAGACAAATGATCTACAGAATAAGGTACAGGATTACACGATAAAGCCTGAGGGGACTTCACTGACCTCATCAGAAACAAAAGCTACATGTTTTAGTATATAGGTCTTGCTGTATCTCGTTCTTAACCATCCAGCTGAAAAGGTACAGAACGTGGGCCATAATAATAAGTTGAGCTATAAATGGCTACAGTCAACAACTTCTTCAGATAACCCACCATTATTGTGGAATGCTGGACTGTGTTAGACTGTGTTGCCAAGTTCAGGCACCTAAATTGCTTTATTGCCAATGGAGTGCCCATCTTTGACAGGTCTAGACACTGAACGGGGTATAGAAGGGAAGAATCATGATGTGTGTGGGTGGGCAGTGCAGTTGGAATGAATGTGCAGTGCTTCTGCATAGATCTTTGGGAAACAGGATTTGCACTGGTTGTGGTTGGACAGGATATTATGTCAGCTTCTGGTACTGTGGACTGCCAGTAGAAGGATAGCAAGGTGGAATGTATTAATTGTTGAATCTGTGATATAGTTCAGTGGCGAAAAAAAGGGATGGTTAGACAGCTGCTCTTTCTTGGTTCACTGATTCGAGACATCTGCTATAATAGTGTCTGTGGGTATAGTGTCATGTATGCAGCTTGTGCGATACCAGGACATTGCAAGAACTGTTTGCAATGTATTTACTTATCGAGTCGATCCTGTTAATTTGTCTTGGGGCTGTCTCATTTCTATTTGTTCTTCAATAAAAAAAAATAAAACAAAGGAAAACCTTAAAAAAAAAAAAAAGGAAAACCCATCAGGATAATGGCAGATTTATCTTCACAAACCATCAAGTCAAGAAGCGCATGGAGCAAAATACTACAAGTCTTGCAAAAAAAAAAAAAAAAAAAAAAAAAAAAAAATTCCAACCCAGACTGATATACCCTGCAAAACTCTTTTTCAAGTATAATGGAGAAGTAAAATACTTCCATGACAAAGAACAACTAAAGAATTTCATGATGACAAAGCCAAGCCTAAACAAACCACTAAATGGTGTTGCAGCAGCACAATCCACAGTAGTTAAATATTGGAAATAGCCTATTATGTAAATCAACAGATGAATGGACAAAGCAAATGTGATATTTATGTACAACAAAGTACTATTCTGTCACTAAAAGAATAAGTTTCAGTCATTTTTAGGAAAACAGAAGTAATTTGAGGCTATAATTTTAGGTTTAATAAGTCAGATACACAAATTTGGATATCACAGTTTCTCTTACGTGAGAAACTAAAAAGTGTAAATTAATCAAATAGTAAACTAAAAGATAGATAATAGTAAGTAGAGATAGATCTGTTGCAAATAGAAAAGTAACAAAGAGATGACGGGAAATATGGTGGGTGATGCATTGTATCAAATTGAGATGTCAGACGCTTGGCTGTATCCACTTGGTGATTCTATGCCTTCATGTCCTTAGATGTTGGTATACTCTAGGGTGTGGAGAATGCACCGTTGAGTGAATCAGCACAAAAATGGTATATAATGGGGTTGAGAAAGGCTTCAACGAGCAGCACTTCTTTGCAGGAGCTTGACTGATGCCAAGCCACTTGGGAGGAACTTGGTTCTTCACAGCAGCCACTGCCACTTTCTTGGAAGAGCTTTGGTCTTCACAGTCAGCATAGAAGGAAGAGATAGAAGCTTAACAGATGACAAAGCTGTTGCTCCTCCTTGGTTCTTCACTGTTTTCTGCTGCCATGTATTTCTGCCATCTTACTTGGAGGTAGCAGAATGCGGACTGAAATCTCCACTAACTGCGAACTAAAGAAACCTTTCCTTCCTTCATCATGAGTGTTGGATATTTGTCCCAGCAATGAGTGAAAAGTAACTAAGAAAGAATTTGGTGCTAGAGGAGTGGGGTCATTTCTGTGACTGTGCATGACAATGTAGATTACAAGCTTTTGGGAATGGCTTATGAGAACAGATAGGAAAGGTTTAGAGAGCTTGACTACTAGCAAAAAGCTGAGGTACCTTTAGCTTTTCTATATAGCAGACTCTGGTAAGAGCTCGGAAAACCAGAATGCTGATAGCAAGCCTGACTGTAAAGATCAGGCTAGGGAGGTTTCTTCTGGGAAGAAGAACTGTATTGGTTTTGGGACTGCCTATGACTTGTGTTATGGCTTGGAAAAAGTTTGTCTTCATTTTGCTCCTGTACAGAGACTTTGCCTGAGACTGAGATTAAGTGCAGTGGACTAGGTAATCTTGCAAAAGAAATCACAAGGCAACCAGATATGGAAGCAGTGTCATGGCTATTAGTGGGGGCTTTTAGTCAGATGTATGTTGAGAATCAAGGACAAAGACCCCAGCAGAATAATTTAAAATGTTGTGAGTTTGGCCAGAAAGGAAGAGACAGGAAGTCTATGGAATACAAAAAGAGAACTGAGACTTTCATTACCTAGGAGGAACAAGAGAGTAGAAAAGATGTCCTGAGGGCATCACAGGAGGTGGTAGGTTCTCTCCCTTTGCAGCCTGAGAATAACAAGGGTGAAGGACTTTGCTTTGAGAAGAAAGCTGAAGAGCCCCATGTTCCAGAATGGAGGTGGTGGCCACACCAGCTTCCAGCATGGATGCAGTGGCCACACCAGATTCCATAATGGCACCAGCATAGAGAATTTGTCCCTCGGAATCAGGGTCAGAGTGCTCAGCAGTCCAGGCATTTGATCCCTACAGCCAATAGAGAAGAAAGCCTGGCTAGTACTCCAGCTAGAAACAGCCCTTGGCATAATCTATGTGGTGTTGGTTTTAGGCACATTCAGAATGCAGGAGTTCTGAGGTTAAGAAGGCTTCCACCTCGACTTCAGAAGCCACAGGAGGCCAGGGAATGTGACCCTGAGAGGACAGTGTGTAAAGCTTTGAGTGAGAACCCTATTCATTGGAAACCTCAGAAGTTTGAAATACTCAGGAATGTGGATTGTCTAAGTAGAACTGCAAGGAGAGAGCAAAGCCAGCCCCAGAGAAAAGCCATGGGAGCTACAAATGCCATAGTGGTGGAGCCATGTAGTACTGTTGAGCACAACCCATTACAGGTTGTTTTGGATGGCCAAAAAATATATAAGGAGATAGATAGATAGATAGATAGATAGATAGATAGATAGATAGATAGATAGATAGATAGATAGATATAATGGAATAGTTTACTTTGTGCCTTTGAACATTAGAAATGTTTAACTTTTCATTTGTTCAGGGGCTCATACTTAAGAAGTTGCCTTAGATCTTAGAGGAAACATTGGACTTAAACTTTTCAGCAGTGCTGAAACTGTTAGGACTTTGGCAATTCTTTTTTTTTTTTTTTTTTTTTTTGTCTTTTTGAGACAGGGTCTCACTATACAGTTCAGGCTGGCCTTAAGCTCACTTTGTAGCTCAGGCTGGTCTCGAACTCACAACAATCCTCCTGCCTCAGCCTCCCGAGTGCTGGGATTATAGGCGTGCGCCACCACGCCCGGCTGAGGACTTTGGCAATTCTTGAAGATAGACTAAGTGCCTTTTACATAAAGAGATGTGCATGAGTCTTTGGGGGGCCCACAAAAAATGATATACTTTTCATGTGATATAATGTTAATAAAGTTAATAGTGATTCTTTTTCTTTTTTTTTTTTTTTTTTGTCGGAACCAGGAATTGAACTCAGGCCCTTGTGCTTGCCAGGGAAGCACTTATTCCACTGAGCCATCTCCCCAGCCCCGAATAGTGATTCTTAAAGACTGCTAAAGCTGTGTTATAATATCCAGGTTGTGAAATGTTAATAAGCATGTCTTTGTATCTGGAGACTGATTTAAGGAAGTACATGTGTAGTTTACAAGTTGACAAGGGGTGGATTGTGGTGGTTGATATATTGTGCTCCTTAGTAAAGCACAAATACTTTAAATCCCATTAATACACAGTACACAGTAGTCTTTGAGCAGCATGAAGAAGATCTCAGCACCTAAGCCCTGTAACGATCTGGTGCTTTTGTGTTAAGAACTGTGCTCCCCACTGAGCGCGTTTTCCACCCAGGCTGTTCTACTCTGTGCTTTGCCTCTCTCTCATCTGCAGACATCTGTGTCTGTGACTCAGTAATACTACAAGGCCCAATAATTTTAACCTAGACATTTTCCTGAGAATGTGTTAAAACCACAGCCATAAAATTGAATAATCTAGCAAAATCCTTCAAATAAATTAGCTGCAGGTGTCTTAATGAGTTGCTGTAATTGAGACTATGTGCCAAGAAGGATGACTTTGACTCAGGAGCATCTGATCTTAGGTCTTTGCTTCTGAAAATAATTAGGTAATATGTCTAGTTGGCTAAAGTCTATAGAGAAGAATTCTTCACTTGTGACAATGAAATCATTTCTCATTGAAAAGGAAAAACTTTTATTTCTATATTCTATGACAGAGGGCCACATAGTTTATGCAAAAGGTTTTAAAGTCATTAACATAAAAGTTAAAAAGAAAAATGAAAGATGTCCAAAAAATACTTGTTTAATGCCTTTTTGCCTTTAAAATGTCTTTAAAATGATTACCTTATGCAAGTTCTTAAGGTGACATTACAAATAATGTGAAAAACACCTTTGTAATTAGCTTCTTAGATTAAATTTCTGAAAGTAGCATGATATTTCTGGAATCAGAGAATGTGCTTAATTTGCAATTGGATATGTACATTGAATTACAGAAAAATATTCATGTGGCACGTATCAATAAATAATAAAACATTATTTTCCTATGCTTTTGCTAACAATGGATTTTATCTATAATTTTAAGATACGTAAATCCAAAAATTAAAAGATCATGCATTATTTAACCTTATTAGACTATTGATGTATTTTCATGGTTTTTGCCATTTGTATTTCTTCTATATTAATCACCATTATATGACTATTGTATATTTTTCAGTTAAATAATCAACTTGTTTTTATGCATTAAATATCTCA
>PVKA01052832.1:0-11514 GCA_004027165.1 Ctenomys sociabilis
TCTATCTATCTATCTATCTATCTATCCATCTATCATCTATCTATCATCTATCTATCTATCTTCTATCTATTCCCCAGGCCACTCTGATGTTTAAAGGAATACAGCCATCTCTTTCCATACACTACTAAGTGTAAAATTAAACTTTAAACTAGACATAAATAGCATAAATTTGAACACTCCAAGTCTGTGTTAAGTAAGATGTAGTCTGTTCATATCCAATGAATGGATTTATAATTCAATAAATTTCCTGGAAGGCAACTGATCAGCCTCTGCCTTACATCTCTCTTGTGAATTTGCTCTCTGCTAGGCTTCCTTTGGTATCACATGTGGAGTGCTTTCCTTCATCTCATGGTGTTGCTCATAGCTGGGATGCTTTAAAAGCCCTAAGGCTCAGCTTAGTGCCTCCCTAATTGTACTAGAATGACATTGCTCTTGGACATCTTAAGTCACATATTTTCTTATAACTTTGTTATACTAGGATATTTTCCAAAGTACTAATGAAAGCTCTCTGATGCCTGATCAGAATTTTACATAGTCATTTGTTGTGGCTTGTGGTTAGATGTCCCTCATCACTTCTGCAAAGCCCCATATCATCATAGGTCATATTTTGGTAACACCCTAATCCTGATAGCCCAGATAGAATATAAAAGAGGTAGAACAAAAGCTATTAATGTCCCTTGCTTGCTTGATTTGCTACTTTCTAACCACCATGATCTATTTTCTTCTGTGATGCTTGTCTGCCATACCCCCTCCCTTGGACCTAGGCAATTATGGACTGAAACCTGTACAAACTATAAGCTAAATAAATATTTTCTCTCTTAATTGTGGGTGGGGGGTGTTTTATCTCAGCAATGAAAAACAAACAAAACCCTGGTACTAATTTGGTACCAGGAGTGGGATGGGAACAAACATATCAATGGGCTAATTTAATAATCATCCATCTTTTGTGCCAGCATTGCACCATGAATCAATTGTGCACTGTACATCTAGCGACCTCTGACAAAGCGTGCCTCCATTGATCTGCTTTGTTCAGTTGCACCTGCCTTCCTAATATCCTATTCAACCATGAACCCATCAATGGACAATGAGGTTGATGCCCTCGTGATCCGATCTCCTCTCTATGCCCCATTTTCTAACATTGCTGTGGGACTAAGCCCTCAGTGCATTAGTCTGGAGGGCACCTGACATCTAGACCATAACACCTTTGCACTGATTTCCATAGTAGTGGTGCTAATTTACACTCCCAATGACAATGTAGAAGAGGCCCTTTACCCCTCCATTTTGGCCTCCATTTATTTATTCAATTTTTTTGTGTTCTTCATGATAGTTGTTCTGACTGAGGTGACACAAAATCTCAGTGTACTTTCAAATTGCATTTTCCTAATGGCTAAAGATGTCACATACCTCCTCACACATTTATTGGCCATTTTTCTTTTGAGAAATGTCTGTTCAGTTCATTTGCTCATTTTAAGTAGTATCTTTTCTATCTCTATGTATTCTGGATATGAGTCCTCTATTGCAAGAGTGGCTGGCAAAGACTTTCTCCTCTTTTGCAAGAAGGTTTTGAATGTGGGAGGCCTTTTTATCTTCTAGTTTTCCTCAATCTTTTTCTTCACTGTTTTGTAATTTCCACTGTAGAGGTCTTTTACCTCCATGGTTACTTGGATTCCTAGATTTTTTAAAATTTATTTTATTGTTTTTGAAGCTATTTTGAAAGGGGTCATCCTGGTGTCTTTCTGAGCAAGTTCATTATTGGTGTACAGAAAAGATATTTTTTTTTATAGTTATTTTGTGTCTTGCTACTTTGCTGAATTTGCTTATCTGACCTAAAAGTCTCTTTTGGAGACTTTAGGGCCAGCTAAGTACGAGACAATATCTGCAGATGAAGATAATTTGAATTGTCATTTACTTATGACCAAATTATTTATTTGTAGAATATCACAATCACAAAATCTTCATTAACTTCAAATTTTTTAAGCCAACTAGTATATTTCTCAATAATCTTTAATTTACTAGAGGTCATAAATACCCTTAAGGGTTCTGATTTTAAAGAATGTTCTGAAGGTGTTCTTTTGCTGCTTTGTAAAGAACAGTTTTTTTTATAAGAAGGTAGGTGGCATTTTACTAAAAACAAAGGTTTTTTTTTTTTTCATGAAGCACTAAGGTGTCATTGACATAAGCCAAGATCTCATAACCTTGCCATTAGGGCCATTTTGGACTGGATAGCTCTTTGTTGTGGACTTTCCTGTGTATTGCAGGGTGCTTGGCAGCAGCCCTGGTTCAACTAACTGCCAGCAGTACCCCTGTGGAAGGGACAGTAGACGAGCTCCCAGCCACTGCCAAATGAGCTTACTTGTATGAGTGCCCCAGGTGAGAATCACTGATTTGAAGAGTCTGGTCAGGAGCTATTGGAGAAGCAAAAGAGTTCTACTTCAGCCTTGTTGAGCGTTTATTTTTTATTTTTATCTTTTTAGACAGGGTCTCTTTGTGCAGTTCAGGCTGGCCTTGAGCTCACTTTGTAGCCCAGGCTGGCCTCAAACTTACAACAGTCCCGCTCCCTTACCCTCCTGAGTGCTGGGATTACAGGTGTGCGCCACCACACCTGCCTAGGGCAGAGCTTCAGAAGGGGGTCCGCTTCATTTCCCGTCCATCCCACTCTAGCAGGACTGGGCATGCTTGAAGCTAGGAGAATGCCCACTGCAGTGTTTCCCAAATTGGGGGTGTGAGCCAATGAGTCACCCAGGCGATTTTTTATAGTACACTTTGAAGTAACTTTTGTTTGTAACCCTCACTAAAGTTGAAGATAACTTCCTTGCTCAGCTGGGTTTTACATTACTTTTACCTTTAAACTTTCTTAAGACACTTTTACATCTCCCTGTCTGATTTTACAGATTACTTTAATGCACCTCTATTTGATCCTCTACCCCATTATGCAGTTTATTTCTGATCTCTCCTATCTTTATTTCCTGGTCCTTAATACGAAAACTCCACCGCAGTCTACTAGTCCTCCCCTTTTCACCGCCCCTCCTGATTGGGTGTGTTTAGGAACAGAAAGACCCAGGTAGCTGTGGGATAGCAGTCCATGGAGAGAATGGATAAAGATCGGTGACACAGAGCCAAGTCATGTTGTAGTTTTTAGCTACTGAGTGAAGTGACTGAAATTTTTTCCAGATTCTTTGGGAAGCCCCTAAAAGAGTAAATATTTTAAGGAGAATGGATTGTTAGAAAGCCAGTGTGGAGATATGCACTGGGAGGAGTTGCTGGAGTCTTCACAAGTGTGAAGTTATGTCTTGGTCAAGGGAATATTAAAGGTGTGATGAGGCTGGCTCATCAGTAATATGGAAGGTGGTCCACTAATGCTTGCAGGCTGGCTGTAGGGAGGAGCCAGGACCTTACACAATCCCTATACTTGCCTCCACAGATAGGCACAGGCTTTTACAATCATAATTCCTTCTTTCTGATACTTTCAAAATCTTTGATGGCTTTAAATGATCAAGAGAAAGGGTAGCAGAAGAGTGTTCATTCCCAGCCTGGAGTTCCTCATTGGAGGTGCATGGTTGGCATTTTGCATGGAGAAACTTTGAAATATTAGATTATCCGAAGATGTACAACACTGATGCCCCTTCAATCATTAAGTGCCAGTGAAATCCCCTAACATTACAAATGCCCAATGCATTAAAAATGTGAAGGAGCCTCTTAGATTGAAGACTAACAAAACTTACTACTGCTGGAGCCCTGAACAGTGCTTCATACTCATCTCTACTTAAAAGTTTAATTTATTAGACCTGTAAGAGTTAATTAAGTATATAGTAATATTTGTGTATTATCAATGTAGTTATTAAAAGGAAGTTATTAATGTTAATAAATGCAGCTTACAGTGTTTAATTAAATTTGTGAATGTGACTGAATGTTACTTAAAGAGGTCATTAGAAGTGATCTTTACATAAACTTTTGTTAGGTGCACATATTGAAATATTTACAGGTAAAAAGAAGTGTAAGATTCCCTTGTGGGGAAAATGAAAGTAGATAAAATTAAACATAAAAATGTTAATAATTGCTGAAGCTAGGGGATGAATATTGAGGTTTGCTTGTTAGGCCCTCTAGTTTAGTGAAAACTCTCAAGTAGCTAGGCACGCTAGCACACACCTGTAATTCCACAACTCTGGGAAACTGAGGCAGAAGGGTAGCAATTTCAAGTTCAGCCTAGGCAATTTAATTATTTAATATGATCTTGCCTCAAAAATTATGTGTAGTAAAAGGTCTGGGGTTGTAGCTTAGTAGATGCCCTGGCTTCAATTCCAGGTGTCGCAATGAACAAACAAACAATTTAAAAATCAAAAATAAAAATTCCAAAGAAAGTGGTTGTTTAAATTTTAATTTTTTTTCAGGACTTTGAGGTTCACAGAACTCATTAGTCTGCTCTTTTTATATGGCAGGCTGAAGCTTTTGGGCTCATTTCTAGTTAACTCCTGGTTTTGTGTGATGGCATGACCACAAATCTAAGGTCTTTCCAGAGATGAAGTTCATGACACCGTCTTCACTCTTGTAGCTACAGTGCCTGTAAGAGGCTGCCACTTATTACAAGTTACCTTTCTCATAAACATAACTTCGTAGTCATACTGGAGAACCTTTGGAGGTAGAGACATTGAAGAGTAATTCTTGGCACAACCAGCCCAAGAAAACCGCACATGGGCTGTATGTCATGGATGACATTTACGATTTCACTTTTTATCTCTCTCTGTACCTACATGCATGTTTCCTTCCGATTATGCTTTGTTATTTCCTTCATATGAAGCACACTGTGGTTGATGGGGATGGTATGTATTGCTTTAGCCAGAATGTTATATTTAATGGCTTGAGCGCAGCAAGAGTTTGATCCTCAGGGTAACTGTACCAATCACCCAAACTTCTTCATCCTCTATTTCTTCATTTGTAAAGTGCAGGGTGGGTTAGTACTAACTGTGTAGGGCTCCAGGGAAGACGAAGTAATATAAAAATATGTGCTCTATTGTGAACATTAGCTATCATTTTTAGACAGAAGTTATTTGTTTCACTCCCCTTAAAAAATTCACTTCCCTTACATGTTGAATGTAGAGCTTTCATTTGAAAATGTACATGCAATGTGTTATTATTATATTAAAGTATTCTGTTCTAGAACATCAAACTAGCCCTTTGTCCTGGGTGGAGGCTTAGCTTAAGCTTCATTTCCTATCCTCAATCCACATATGGAAGAGCAGATTTACAAATGAATGGCTCCATATCCATAGTCTGCAATTTATTCTAGTTTGGGAGGTAATTGAAAAACAGGAAAATCACTTTGTTTAATGTCATTGAGATTTATTTTTAGAAATTTCAGATGCCAGAGCTAATGACAGTCTTTCCAAACTAATAATTCAGAAGTACAAATTTCTGCAGAGTTAAAAGCTCCCTGGAAATCTGGAAAATGTTGCAGTGTAATTGTAATCATGCAGAAACGTACATGCATAAACATTTATGATGGGAGTTATCTGCAGAGCATTAATGGCCCCGTCACTCAGATAACATGACAAATGTCACCCTCTTCTCTCATTTTATGTTTTGTCATTTCCCAAAATTTCTGTCAAAACCGTTGCCCACTTCAAGATGATAAGCCTATTAGGATATTCTTTAAACTTGTTGCCCTATAGAGCTATGTTCCCAAAATCAATTTAAAAAACTAAAAATTATTTAAAGCCTTTTGATTTCCCAGGTGTTTTGGCAGATTTACATCCTTGCTTTCTTATCACCTGAGTGGTGATTATGTTACTATTCAACAAAATCACCATGGAAGCTGGATTCATGGAGAATTTAGAGTTGGATTTAAGACTCAAGTATTAAGAATAATGTATTCATGTGCTTAGTGTTATATGTGTCTCAATCTTTTTATCTTTATAATGAGAGGTTAGGACCCAGCATTCATACAGATTGGCCCTTCTAGCTGTAAAGTTATAAATTAAAAATTTTAGCATGAGGTGTCTTCCTAGAGCTTTTTCTGTAGGCCTCCTCATGGCCTAGAGAAAGTGTGCATTACCTCACTTAGCCAAGCAAAATACCATGAATATTTATGTCGTAAAGAAGTTGTCCAGGGAGACAGACTGGGTCTTTAATCTCAGTTTTCAAAGGTTTTAAAACCTCCTTTTTCAGCAAAGAACTAGAAAAAGTAAATGATTTTTGAACTAGTCCCCAAATGCTATGATTTTTCCTTATTATAAATCTAAATGACATTAAGGAGTAGTTGGCCAACTAGCTCCAAGCTGTTGCCTCCTTGGGTGGGTACCACAGAGTCCATCAATTTGTGGTTTGGCTTTGGTGGTTTTAGAATTACGTATGTTATAAAACGTGCATCTCATTCTGGGCAGGTTACACTGGAGACCTTTGCCAGTCCAAGATCGACTACTGTGTCCTGGAGCCATGCCGAAATGGAGCAACTTGCATTTCCAGTGTCAGTGGATTCACTTGCCAGTGTCCAGAAGGTAAGCTCCTACTCCAGAAATCCATGTGGGTTTTCACATTAAATCACACGTGCATGAATTTGTTCAGCCTTGTATTTTAAATTTCTGGAAAACTTGATGGAAGAGGACTTCCAATTTTGTTTCATATGATTCCTTTTCAGAGCCCCATGCTGGCATAGTTTGAAGATTATAAAGCCCTATGCTGGCATAGCTTGAAGATTATGTTAGAATATTAAACATAAGCTAGGAATTTTTCTGATTTTGATTTATACACTGAAAATCAACTTCTGTAATAAAATAGTTCTTTCCTGATGATGAAATTTCACTTCAGATTCCCGTTTTTGTTGAATTATTGTTTTTGATACCAGTTCACATAAGAATTGAAACATAAATTGTGTTAGTATTTTTTGTGAACTTTGTAGTATCTTAGAAAATTCAGTCACCCAGAAAAAACAGATCTTTAGGCTACTTTTATAAAATAGTTTCATGCTTAGAACAGTTTTTTTAAAATTTAATTTAATTTAATTTTATTTTTTTTGTATTTTTCTGAGGAAGAAGGTAAATTACAGGTAGACACTGGTGTTCAAGGAGTAATTTTGTTCTTTGAGGAAGTTTCATCCCAGTTTTTGCTTGGAGGGATGCTATGAAAGAGATTACTTTAAACCTTTAATGTTACAAGAATAACATGGTATTAGAAGTTCCCCCACCAAAAAAAAAAAAAAAATGTGTGAGCTCCTGATCCACAGAAGTGACACTGACAGCTATGTAGAATACAGTCATCTCCCCAGAGATTAAATTCAGAGCCTGAGTTTAAGGAAACATCTCTGAATTCAAAATTACCTTCTTCAGGCCCTGACTAAGAGTCCTGAGGAGGGCAGGGGGCCAGCGCATGGACAGAAGGCTACTGGGGTCTCCCAAGTAATCCATGTTGGGACCCCAGGAGCTGCTGCACCCATGAGAAACAATACCTAATATCTTTTACCACTTTGGAGAAATAAATACCCACAGCAAGGGGAGATTCTCTTCTCCCAGGTTTTGTGCAGGACCAGGGATGAGGGTGGGCTGGCTGTGGTCCACTGAGCTGTTCCCTCTAGCTGATATGAACCAGGTTAAAATGGAAGTGGGGTCACCTGGGCCTGGCTCACATGTTCTTCACCCTCTCTTGTCTTTCTTTCCAAAGCAGGTGAGTAAAAGTAGTCAGAGGGACTAAGAAGGGCAGATAGCATCACTGTCTCTTACCTGTGGGCACTTTGCAGGGTTTTGAAGCGTTGGCACACCTTGAAAGAGTCAGTTGCCATCTACCTCTGGCTGTTGACCTTGATAATTAGTCAAGAGTAGGCTTCAGAGCGATTCTGGGGTCAAATGGGATTTTTGTAAAAAAGCTTGGACAGCTCCAAAGTGCTTTATTGGGATTGCCTTGACTTTTACATTGAGGTTCCAGAGGTTCAGAAAGGAGACTGTGGAAAACAACTTTGGTAATAGGGGTGGCCTTTGAACTAGAACTGAGGAATTTTCTTCTCATGCAAGATTCCACTTTCCTAGTTGGCCAAGATTTTCTGGGCACTTCTTACCCCAGGTGCATCTCCCGATACAGGGTATAACACTTAGTGAAGCTGATCTGAGTCCTCCTGGGTCGTATCCTCAAGTCAGCATATAATGACAGCCAGTAGATACTTTGAAAAATGTTTGAAAGAGATCTGCCTAACATTGGGATCAGGAGAGACTCCCACATGGCGAGACTTCAATAGAGGGGAAGAGAGGAGAGGAGAGGGAAGGGGTGGCAGCAGGCAGAAAGCAGTGGGACCAGGCTGCAGGACACCATGGGCCAGAGGAAAGCACTTGGCCTCCGTTCTGGAGGCAAGGGCAGCAGAGGGTTAGTCTAAGGTCCAGTTCCACCACTGGGCAAGTGACTTCACCTCTTGGTGCCTAGGAGAAATGTGCTCACTTGGCACAGCTAGTGTCACAAGGAGCAGTTCATTCCCTACCACTGGGTCTTTTCCTCCACCCCTCATTGACCAAGCACTGTAGGGTGTGCATCTTTCTAGGTGCTGCCTGAAGTTCTCTTTTTGTCTTTATAGAGCAGTTATTCAATTCTCCTCCTAATTTTCATGTGGACTTCTTCATAATACTGTGTGTTCTTTACTGTGGGACCTTCTGAGAAGCAGATGTTCCTGTTTAGAAATCTCTTGTGACCTTGGGTTTCCTGTCTCTACTTAGCCTTATCGATCTTATCATGAAGAGGGACCATTCCATGCCTTCCTCCTCTCTTCACTATTCACACCTACATTTTTCAGCAAAGGCTTGTACTAATTTACTTCTTCCCCAAGGTCCTGTTTGTTTAGGGACCTGCCAGATGCATGAACTTTGTTAGGCTGTTAGGCAATTTTAACTACCAGTAATTTTCCACTCAGAATTAGCTGCTTTGCCTTGACAGTGGACCACTTTAAGTTTCTTTTTCTTATAGTGCCTCATTATTTTATCTATAAGATGAAGGTGATGAGATGATACCTGTTTCAAAGGGTCAGTTACAGTTCAAAGAGCTGTTTCAGGCAAAGAGCAGCCAGCATTACCTGTCTAAGTGCTCTGTGAATATTAAGTATTTACCATTACTGTTTTCATTGCAGTTATTACCATTGGCCCATTCGGAAACAAACAGGGGAAGTTAAGTTGTTCACTCTGGATCAGCACTGAGCACAGATTGGAGAGACATGAATGGGAACGAGGACAAAAGTGTGGAGGGGATGTAGAGGTCCAGCTGATGGAAGCTGGGGTTTTAGAATAGAAAGGAAGAAAGGGGGAGAAACTGGCAGTTTGGAAAAAACTCTGAGATAAAATAGAGGGGCTCAGGAGAAGGATGGCAATATGGAGGGTGGAGGAAGTGGGGTGAATTTTCCAACAACCTTTTAAAGAAACTGTTCATTCAGACAGCTCTCTCTATCAGAGACTAAACAGAGATTTAGTCATCGCTTAGGAGAACACACAGAAAGGTTCCAAAGCTCCTCCACTTGAGCTTGTAACTGGTGAGGACCATTTTAAAAGCGATCCCTATTCTTGGGGTGTTGAAGTAGTAGCTGCATTGATAGGGGACCTTGATCCTTGTGAAGAGGCTGTGGACTATAGTGCTCCTTACAGCAGAGACACCCTGAAAGCAAAGTTGATGATCATCTTGAATCTGACAAATGTTCCAGAACCAGACAGAGCCCTCACCCTCCCTTCCCTCTGCTCCCCTGAATGCATGGGCTCCTCCTGACGTCCTCAGCCCCCACTGTTACTCAGTCCTGGAGGGAAGGGAATTCTTTTCCTTCATCTTTGGTCTTCACCTACTCTGTACTCCTTATCTACACATCATGCTTTATTCTGGCAGGGGGTTAGTATTTGTCAGATTATTCAATCATAACAGTTATCAATTTGATCTCACTCATCTCTATTGTACTGCTCTTTGATAAACACGGTGGAATCCTTTTCCAGCAGTCTCTGCCAATCCAGAAATCTGTTAGAAACTGCCGTCCCTCATGATGCTGCTTCTGCATTGCCCGCCCTCACCCTGACCCTTTCCCGCCCCTTTTTTAAATTTTTTTTTATTGAAGTACAAATATTAATGAGACAGTCTTAAGATACCTTGACAAGATGGATTTGATAAATTAATACATTGCAAACTGTTTTCATAATGTTTTGGTATAATAGAAGGTGCATACATAATATACTTACAGACGTTATTATACCATATGTCTCTTATCAGTAAATAGAGTGCAGCTTTTTGCGTATCTTATTTTTTATACCTGAATTACATCAAAGATTCAATAATTAATACTTTCTACCTTGTTGTTTTCTTAGTGGTTGTCCATAGTACTAGAAGCTGACATAATATCCTGTCCAACCACCATTAGTGCAAATCTTGCCTCTCATAGAATTATATAGAAGCACAACGTTATCTATCCCAACTGTACTGTCTATACACACACATCATGATTTTTTCTTTCTACACCCCTTCCTTTGTCTACACCTGTCAAAAGTGGGCACTCCATTGACATTCAACTAATTTAGGTGCTTGAATTCGACACCACAGTCCAACACAGTCCAGCATTCTACAACCATAGTGAATTATCCGAAGAAGTTGTCGACCATAGCCATTTACAGCTCAACTTAATATTATGGCCCCACAATGTACTTCATTTTTATACTTTTCTGTTGGATGGTTAAGATCTAGATAGAGCAAGACTTATATACTAACACATGTACTTTTTGTTTCTTATGAGGACAGTGAAGTCCCCTCAGGGTTTATCTAGTACTCCTGTACCTTATTCTGTAGATCCTTTGTCTGTATCATCCATGAGGATGAGTCACAGCCAATGCTTGACAAGTTTGCTTTCTGTGAGAGCCTGCGAGAAAGTTTTCTCTCCATGTGACTCTCCACAGGCATGCTATAGAACTTCATCTCTTTCCTCTGTGGCTCCATAATCTCCTTGTTAAGGAAATTTGGAGCTCAACTGAGTTTCATGGTGCAGTACAGGTTCTCCTATGCCCTGAGTCTTCACTGACCTTGAAAGGCTAGGGCCAAAATGTTGGCTGGCCTTGTGGCTCTTCTATTTCTCCAACTTTGATCTGTGAACTTAGGTTGCTAACCATCCAGAAGAAAAGCTGATTAGTATCCTGCAGCATATGCCATTCACTTTGCCTTATCTGACTCAATTGATTTCAGTTGTTGTTGTATGTTTCCATTTGTATTTCTTCTTTTCGCTTCTTATACTAGGGAGACTATATGATATTTACACATGTGTGTCTGGTTTATTTCACTTATGAGTATATGTTCAAGTGGCATCCACTTCAGTATAAATGCTTCAAACTTATCATTCTTAATAGCTGAGTAATACTCCATTATATAGAAATACCACATCTTTTTCAGCCATTCCTCATGTGATGGACATCTTGGTTGTTTCCAGGATTTTTCTATCACAAATTCTGCTGCTATAAACATAGGTACACATATATCACTATGATATAATGTTTTCAGTTCCTTTGGGAAAATTCACAGTAGGGGGATAGC